>KV908526.1:47500-60000 GCA_002005505.1 Botryococcus braunii
CACCCTTCCACCTCCCTCGTCCAGATTCTTAAATTGAAGAACCCCCGCAGAGCCACCCTTGCACTCCCTCTTCCAGTTTTTTTAGAGCAAAGAACTTCGCAGCACCACCCTTCCACCTCCCTCGTCCAGATTCTTAAATTGAAGAACCCCCGCAGCGCCACCCTTGTACTCCCTCTCCCACTTTCTTAGAGCGAAGGACTTCGCAGCACCATCCTTCCACCTCTTTCGTCCAGATTCTTTAATCGAAGAACCCTTGCAGGGGCACTCTTCTTGCACTCCGTCAGCATGAGCCAGCCCACAGCGCTAGTCTCCCACTCCCTCTTCCAGTTTCTCAGGATCCCCCCCCCCCCCGGGGGCCGCGCCACTCTTCCACTCCCTCATCCAGTTGGATCCTCTGTATATTAGATGCAGTTACGACCGGTCAAGACACCATCAGAGGAAGCAGCCCAAATCCTGTCCAGCCGGAATGGAGTATGACAGTGGATTACAAATTGGGCTTGGGAGCCCTTTCCACTTGGAAAATGTTGATCCTTTTTCTTTTCTTTTTATCCTTCCCCCCCTCCATTTTTTTTTTTTTTTTTGCTTCGCCTTTCACAGGCATTAAGAGGCTGGCAAGGGACTTGGATGGCTGTTGCCTGATGTGGTATTGGTGGGACAGGCCCATTGCCGGACTCCTGGGGCTCGCTCTCCAGGCTGGAGGTGTTGAATGTTGCGGGACCGCCTTTCAACGTGTCCCTGGTCTTTGAGGGAGCCCCGATGCAGGGCTTTGACCTCCCACCATCCTGGAGTAATATGACTTCCTTGCGCCAAGTCAAGCTCAAGTTCCTCAATCTGACAGGTCGGGTGTCTTTTCTTGTGAAAGGGAGAAAAAAAAAGAAATGGAAGGTCTCAAAGGGCCGAGATCAAGGCACGATTTCAGGTTACACGTATGTTCCAAGCTATTGTTGGAAAATGCGGTAATGAAATTTGACATATTGGAATGGAACTGAGTTGTGTGGTCTCGTCGTATTTAAATGGACAAATTGGAATGGCAATCTGATGGTGGTTTTAACGATTTGGAATGGAATTGAACATTAATCAATACTCAACAAAGAATTGGAGCGGAATCGACTTTTACAATGTTTTCCAACGACATTTGAGGATAATGTTGTCCAACAAATTGAGGATGCAATTGATTATTGCAGTGTTTTCCAACGAATTTGAATGAAATTGGATACTACAGACACTGGGAAGTGGGACTCTCGTAGTTGTAGCCCGAATCTTACACGTGTGCAAGCCACACTGTTGTAAATGTGTACAGAAGCCGATCTGAAGCATCAACACGGAATCATGCACAGCAGCCGTCTTACAGCTGCTTCTGTGATGCGTGTACATTGCTTTTTGCGTACATCAAAGCGTAGACCAGTGCTTGGCGGCTCAAGTGGGAGTTGTTGCTGGTTTGCAGGGCCCATGCCTGTCGCTTGGAAGAAGTTCAAAGACCTTCAAAAATTGGACCTGTCCAGCAACTGGTTGACTGGTGACCTCCCTCTCCCCTGATACATTAAATCCCCTCCCTCCCTTCCCCAACCCCCACCACCACCCCCTGCGCCCCCAGGGAGGACAATTTGGGACGACTGGTAGAGTCCCTCTCCTCCGTGCGAATCTCCCCCCCCCCCTCCCCCCGATGCTTACATGGTACATTTCGTCTCCTCTGATACAAACTCAATCCCCCTGCCCCCCCCAGGGGGCACCCCCGGGGTAGGGGGGGGGAGAGGATTGCTTGACTCGTAAAATCGCTCTCCACTGATGCATTGCCCACCCCCCCCCTGCTAAGAAGTTGCTTGACTCACAAGCTGCCTCTCCTCTGATGTATTGCCCCCCCCCCCCCCCACCCAAAACCCGGATGCTGAGGAATAGCTTGCCTGGTAAACAGCCTATCCTCGGACGTATCACGATCCCGCCCCCCCCCCTTCCTTTGAAGAATGACTTGACTGCTAACCTCCCTTCCCTCGTACATTTTAATCCCAGTAAAAGGCGTTAAACCGAGCTGGTTCCCTGATGTGGGGACCATATGGCAAACCTCACCATAACTGCTTCTTCTGTTTGGACCATCAACAGAACCTCATCTTGACGGGTGCCTTGATGGGGACTATCGATCAAACGCATTCACCCGGCTCCTCGTGGGGTACCATCACTGGATCCCGTCTTATCGGGTTCCCTGGTGGGGCCTTCCAATCAAGCCTTGGGTATGATACCTGGTCTCCTGTGTGAGGGGACCATCGACCGGACCTCTGCGATACCTGGGTTCCCTGGTGGGGACCATCACCCGAACCTCTTGCGTTAATCCGGTCCCCTCGGGACCCACTATGCGCAGGTGCGCTGCCGGTGAGCTGGGGGCGGCCGGGCGTCTTCGAGGAACTCAAGCTCCTGGATCTGTCCTGCAACCTCCTAAGTGGCAGTGTACCGCCGATGTGGTTCGGGACGGGGGCCTTCCCCTCCATGACCGCGATGCTCCTAACATCAAACAAGCTTTCCGGAAGCCTGCCGGTCCCCGAGAACTCGTCCGCTGTGTCGGTTCTCACGACCGAGGGAGAGAGGAGAGGCTTCGCGCTTGCGGCTGCGCCCCAGCTGGCAGGCTTCGGATTCTGCGGGCCTGTACCGCAGGGCTTGGCGGTGTACGGTGACCCGACGGCTGGTCGCACTGGCAACGACTGGCTGATGAACACTACACTTCCGCCCATTACTGAGTTCGACATGGCCTGCCCAGGTGCGTCCCCCTACTTTGGTATGAGGGTGTCTCTTGTTTGCAACGGATTCGTTTGAGGGGCTCGGGTGGGGGTGTCTCTTGCCTGGAACGGACTTGGGTATGAGCGGCTGGCTGGTGTGGAGGTGTCTCATGCCTGCAACGAGCTTATGGTATGAGCGGTTGGCTGGTGTGGGGGTGTCTCTTGGCTGCAACGGGCTTTGGTATGAGCGGCCAGTCGGGGATTGCCCGTAGCCTGCGATGGAGAACGCCTTGCGGGGCCCTTGCGGTTAGACCAAGGCTTGTTCCCGATGACTACTCAGACAAACCCCCCCCGTGTCCTCATTGTATCCCCCACCTCTCTTCCCCCCCCCCATCTCTTTAGGTGTGTGTGTGTGTTGTGTGTGTATGTGTGTGTGTGTGCATGTGTGGGTTCGTGTGTGTGTGTGTGTGTGTGTGTGTGTGTGTGTGTGTGGGGGGGGGGGGGGGGGTTTTGGTGTCTATCTCTTTCTCACCCCTCTAACTCACACACACACACACACACACACACACACACACACACACACACACGCAAAGACACAGGCACAGAGAAACACATACACACACACACACACACACACACACACACACACACACACACACACACGCGCGCACACACAGGGACACACACACACACACACACACACACACACACACACACATTTCGTCAGACGTGGGCACACAGTCACACTCGCGCACGCCGGGCGCTCACACTCCTGCATATACTTCCTTCAGAAGACCGCTCGTTGACAGAGGCTTGCACTTTCTTCCGCGCACCCCTGTCTCTCACAGCAAAATCCAGGTTCGGTTGGAAAGTGGTTTTTAAATTGTGACCGGCTTATGGTTATGGCTTGTGGTTGGATCGACGGGGGTTGCTGCTTTGATATGGTCTTGTGGTTTAAGTGTTGTAGTTATGAATATGGTTTTGCAGTTAGGATAGGCTTCACTTTCATGTCTTAATATGTTTCACTTTTCTGCTCATGTTTATGGCTTGACCTTGTGCTGACGGGGGTTGACTGCTATGGTGACGGTCATGCGGGTATGGTTACAGTTTGTGGTAATGCTTACGGTAGTGGCTTCCATTGTGGTGATAATGTGGTTATGAATATGGCTTGCGGTTGTACTTGCAGTGTTGTGGCGTTTGTGGTTGCAGTGTGGTGGCTGGTTATGGTGATGTTGTTATGGTTATGACGTATGGTGTATTTATGGGGGTGGCTGACGTGGTTTTGATTATAAGGTTATGGTTATGGGTTTTGGTGCAAGATTGTGCTCACCATGGTGGCTGATCTGGTTAAGGAAATGTGGTCATGGTTATGCGCCGTGATTTTGCTTATGTGGGAGAGAGTATGGTGGCGGTTATATATGGGCCGTGATTTTGCTTATGTGGGAGAGAGTATGGTGGCGGTTATACATGGTTATGTAAAGAAAGAAGTGCGGTGGTTATATAGAAAGAATTGTGGTGGTTATGTAAAGAAAGAAGTGTGGTGGTTATGTAAAGAAAGAAGTGTGCTGGGTAAAAAGTTGTATATGGTACAGCACAACTTGTGGTTGTGCATACGGCGGTGGCCGATATGGTGACGGTTCCAAATATGTGGTTACGCAGGCATGGCAAATCATCAACAGGAGACATTCAACGTGTTACAGTTTATTGGGGTCATGATTGGGTCGAGCGTCGGATTCACTATCATTGCGGGTGTGATTCACTATGCGTGGCGGAGAAAACGTAAGCGCGCTGTCGAAAAATCTTTCAAAGCAGGCGTAAAGGCTGGCATTCACAGCCCCCTCACCGCAGACAACTCAGACGATTCGGGCTCCTCTGCGGGCCCTCCCTTCAAAAAACGTGCGTCCCCCCCCCCCCCCCCGGGCGGCCTCCAACCCCGTGTCTGTATATCTCACCCTCACCCGTACTCTCTCTCTCTCTCTCTCTCTCTCTCTCTCTCTCTCTCTCTCTCTCTCTCTCTCTCTCTCTCTCTCTCTCTCTCTCTCTCTCTCTCTCCTCTCTCTCTCTCTCTCTCTCTCTCTCTCTCTCTCTCTCTCTCTCTCTCTCTCTCTCTCTCTCTCTCTCTCTCCCTCTCTCCCTCTCCCCTCCCCCTCCCCCTCCCCCTCCCTTTCCCCCTCCCCTCCCCCCCCCCCCTCCCCCTCCCCTCCCCTCCCCTCTCCCTCTCCCTCTCCCTCTCCCTCTCCCTCTCCCTCTCCCTCCCCCTCTCTCTCTCTCTCTCTCTCCTCTCTCTCTCTCTCTCCTCTCTCTCTCTCTCTCTCTCTCTCTCTCTCTCTCTCTCTCTCTCTCTCTCCTCTCTTCTCTCTCTCTCTCTCTCTCTGTGTGTGTGTGTGTGTGTGTGTGTGTTGTGTGTGTGGTGTGTGTATGTGTGTGTGTGGGGGGGGGGGGGGTGTCTGTGTGCGTGTGTTCCTTTCTCTTTGTTCCCACCACCCCCCCCCACCCCACCCACCCACCCATACACACACACACACACACACACACACACACACACACACACACACACACACACACACACACACACACACACGCGCGCGCACGCACGCACGCACGCACACACACACACACACACGCACGCACGTGTTTCCAAAGACTCCACGGCAGTACATTTTCACTGACGTCCGCTGTGGATGATGCTCCCAATGTCAATTCAGTTTATTTTCTGTGTGCATGATTTCTGAAATGTGCTGGGGTTCACGCGTTAAATAACGTCCGGTCGGCATGATTTGGTTAGACCTCCTCTGCACATTGTTTGGATGATTTCCTGTGTGCGCGATGTGGATGATTTCCTGGGTGCATGATTTCAATCTCCTGCCGTGCACACACTGGAGCTTTCCAAACTCATGGGAAGTCTCCTGTGTGCATGGCGTGGGCTAGTATCCTGTGTGCGAACCATCTGGATGGACATGGTTCGTGAATGGACATTATTCATCATGTGCGTAATCTGGATGGTTCCCCGGGAGGACAAGCCCCCTTCCTGAGCCAGGATTGGTCGTTGCAGATGGTCATGGATCCACCAGCATCTATACCACGGGCTTTGGCAAGAGCAGCACCAACAGTAGTCTTACAGGCCCCCGCTCGGTGGTTGTTTGGGGCATGAGTGACATCTCTGACTCATGGTATGCTCCCTTTCCCCCACGAACGATGGATCTCTAATGTAATGGAATGGAATTTAGCCGTGTGCTGCATCTGCCCACGGATGGTCATAAAGGGGAAACGCGCGCCGATGATGGACCAAGAAAGTGTGATGTTTACAGTGTGAAGAAGTGTTTTGGTGATCAATTGAATCAGTGTGATGGTGACTGCGTGAAAGAGTGTTATGGTGACTGCGTGGCAAAGTGTGATGGGGATGTAGTGTAAAAGTGGCATGGTGGCCAGGTGAAAAATAGTGAGGATGGCGGTGTCAAAAAGTGTTTTGGTGACCCTGGCAAAAGTGTGATGGTGATAGTGTGCAAAAGTGTTATGGTGATCAAGTGGAAAAGTGCGGTGGTGACAGAGTGAAAATTTTGTGGTGGTGATAAAGTGTGTTTGCTTCTGGCAGGGACATCATCCAGGCGGCGGAGATCAACGTGCAGGAGCAGGACGGTCATGAGTGGTTGCTGGGCGAGGGATCGTACGGCAAGGTACTGTACTGCTCAATTTCCGTTCTCGACCTTTTTCCCACACTTTTTTGTACCTTCTTTCGCACCCCTTTGTGTGTTTTTCTTTCTTTCTTCCTTTCTTTTTTTTTGGGGGGGGGGGGGGGCTACTTGTTGCATCCTTCTTATGCAGGGCCACAAACAGAGCATGCCCGTGTGCATGGTCGTTGTGGAAAGCAGAGGGAGGCTCTGGTTTTGCCTGTTCCCCTGCGGAAGGTCTGTCCTCCCCTGCCCTTCTCTGGATGTTGGATGGGTGGTGTGACAGGTGGGGTGACTGGTGGGTGACGGGATATGTGACAGGTGGCAGGGCAGGGGGTGTGGCAGGGTGTGACAGGGTGTGACAGGTGGTGTGACAGGTGGTGTAATGGGGTGGATGGGACGGTATTGTCCATCACAGCCCTTCAAAAAATCTGGCACATACTCGTGGCACAAGAGCTAATACATGAGAAAATCCACACAAGACCTGTCAAACTGAATGAAATAGTACATGGAGAGATTCTCCCAAAATTTGGGGGGGGGGGGGGTGCTGCCTTTTTCCCTGGAATGTTGCCTACAGATACTTGTAAGATATTGTCTGCTTCTTTATCTATCATCAAAAGATTTGCCTGGCTTGAGTGCCTGGCTCCGCAAATTAGGTGCCATACAATTTTGATCCAGGTGCTCTGCACGTAGGGTATCACTGCCTCTATTGACGTCTGTCTGATTTTGCACCAGGCGCTCTGCAAAACGGGAACCACTGTCTCTATTAACACGTGTCTGACTTTTGGGGTCCACAGGTGTTCAAGGGATTGAGGGACGGCGTCCAAGATGTAGCTATCAAGGTGTTCAAAGGCGAAGCTAAACATGCTGAGAACTTCAACAAAGAGATCCAACTTCTGCGTAGCTGCAGAAGTAGCCACATCGTGCAGGTGCTTCCCCCAACCCCGCCTTTGTGGGCGATGCCCCTTGTTGTGCTTTGTCAACCTCATCGCTCCCACATGTTCTGTCCGGGCAGGGTCTGCCTCCCCCCCCCCCCCCTCTCTCTCTCTCTCTCTCTCTCTCTCTCTCTCTCTCTCTCTCACTCTCTCTCTCTCTCTCTCTCTCTCGCTCTCTCTCTCTCTGGCACACACGTACACGCTCACGCACACGCACGCGGGCTCGCATGCACGCAAACACACTCACAGACACACGTGCACGCGCACGCACACGTGAAGACAAAGAGAATTCATGGAGCGGGCTGAGATCGTGGCACAAGACCTCTGATGTCCCCGGAGTTTCAAAGGTATGCATGGCAAAGGCTTGGGGTGATGCTGAAGTTTGTTGTGGCTTGCCCCACGACTTTCTCTGCAGATTCTCCCGGCATGATGCCTAGAAGGGAAAGTGAAGTGATGCTGAGACCGTGGCTTGCACCACGAATGGCTCTGCATTTTCAAAACATGCCCAAGGAAGACTTTGAGGTGATGCTACGAGATTGTGACATGCCCCAAGGCTTGCTGCGCAGTTTCATGGGCAGGAGGGCAAAGAGGGGGGAGAGGGAAGGGGGGGGGGGTTTTCGGAATTTACCGGTAACGACATGCGCCACGACTTGCGCTGCAATCCACGTCATGCCTAACGCCAGTGTAGAGTGATGCTTAGATTGTGACAAGCCCAAGGGTGTGCTGTGCAGTTTCAAGGCATGGCCAAGGTAGAGGAGGACGTGTGGCTCCTTATGGAATTCATGGAAAAAGGTGTGCAGCTCCCTCTCCAGTGGTTTCTTGCATCACATACATATGCCTGCGGTACAAACAGAACAGTACATGCTGTGCAAACGTATCAACACCTCCTGTACAGAGAAACACAGTGCCCAGACACAGGGCTGTGCAAAAAGAACAGGGCCTGAAGAGATCGCCTTCTGTTCAAATATGGAGTACCTGCTATACAAAAAGTGACTGCTGTACAAAACACGGACAGTACTTGATGTACAAAAAGCGGCTTTGTCTGTACAAGCGTAGCACTAGCATCTGGCTCAGTCCCACATGTAAGAATCTTGTGCAGGCTTGCTTGCCTTATCCCTGGCTCGCAGTTGCTGTCTGGCTTTTCTTCCTGTCTGTGTTCACCGGTCCTTTCCCTGGCGCCTCTCCCCTAATCCCGCCCCGAGCTTCCATGTAGTATAGTTTGTCTCTCCTTGCCCCCTCATCTCTCTCCACCCCTTCTAGTACTCATCCGTCTTCCCACCCCCCACCCCCACTCCCACCCCTTCCCCCTCTGTCCCCCTCTCCCTCTCTTCCTCCCTCCCTTCCTCCCTCTCTCTTCTGGTCCCCTCCAACTCTCTTTCCCTGTGCAGGCGTTACCACATAGACCTTCGCTGTTGGCGTTGCGGTAGCTGGATGGGGTTTAATGCTTGCTGGGTGTATGCTGCAACTACCCAAGCAGTTAACACGTCGATGCTTGTGTCAGCATCACTAACTTAGCAATTAAGGCTTGATGTTTGCTTGTGTCAGCATCACTAACTTAGCAATTAAGGCTTGATGTTAAGTGGGGGATGAGACTGGGGTGTGCAGGTAACTTGAGTGACGCACTGGCCAAGGATCCGAATGCCCGATGGTACCAAAAGTGGGTTCCCCTAGCTTGGATCCGCGTGTGGTCTTAGCTTCGATTTACCTAGCTTTGATCCCTGTGTCGTCTTAGCTTCAATTTACCTAGCTTTGATCGGCTGCCGTAAGCTTACACTTCGTGCTAGACTGACCTGTCGGATGATGATATGCTCCAATGCGGGGTTCTACGATTGACTGTTAGATAGATATAGTACCACTACCTGTTAGGTGCTGGTATCTCTGGTACTAATGGCTAATGATGACTGATATATATGCTCCCATGTGAACGAAGCCAAGCCAAGCCAAGCCGGGCCGAGTGAGGCGATAAAGAAAGCTCTAGACAAAACTTGAATGACATGTATTTCTTTTTGGGGGCCCGCGCTGGTGATGGTTGAGGGGGACAGGTCCCCTGCCGAGTTGAAGAGAAACGAAAAGTCTTCTACGAAACACCAAAGTTTGCTATGGGACACCAAGAAGTTTCGAACGAGAGACCCTTTGGGGGCCGGGGGGCGGCTTGAAAGCCTTCTGAAGGTGTAGAGGAGGGTGGCAGGGGTGGGCAAATAGCGATGGACATTGCTCAAGGCATGGCCTTCCTGCACTCGCGTGGCGTCATCCATCTGGACCTCAAGAGCCCCAATGTCCTGCTTAAGCGCGACTACACCGCCAAGATCGCGGACGTCGGTGCGCCTTTGCTCATGATGTTGCGCACCTCATCTGAAGGCGAAACGCGCCGGGGGGAGGGATGTTTGCACATGTCTGGAAGACCCTGCCCCTGGGACAGCAAGGGAAAAAAAAAAAAAAAGGGGGGGGGGCGGTGGGGGGGGCGGGCACTTCAAAATCCTTTCTCAATTACTGCTCTCTGTGTTATCTGATGCCTGCCCTCTTTGGGCACAAGTTCAGCAGTAGTTGAGGTTCAAGGGGGTGGGAAGGGGTCGGCAAGAAGTTCTTTTAAAGGGGTAACGTGACAGCATGGAAAGAAAGGGTGGTTGCCTGTCCCAGGGATAGCGGGACAAACACCATATGCAGGAAAAATTCAGGGCCCCACGCCCGAGTCCCACATATCAGCGCATTAGAACAAGTACATGGGTAAATGTGGTTGCAAGCGTGCAATCCTGCACACTCCTTAGGCGCTCTGTGTGTCCTGTTTCATGTGTTTTGCCCTCCTTCCCTCTCTCCCTCCCTCCACTATCCCGCCCTCCTCCATGCCTCCCTCGCTCCCCCCTCCCTCCATTATCCTGCCCTCCCCCTCTTTCCGGCCCTCCCTCCCTCCCTCCCTCTTTCCCTCCCTGCCGCCCTCCCTCCCCCCGTATACTAGTTTGGAGCTGTCTGCAGTGGTTCTGCAGTGATGCAAGGAAGGGATACTGAAGCAAGTCACCTTGTAAGGGATGTGGTGGCTGCAGGTTTGTCCCACATTATTGGCAGCCACAGCCATGCTTCTCAACTGGTAATGTCCCTGCTTTTCGCACCTTGACTGCATATCACTCCATCCTGCCCTCCCACGATCTTCGAGGCTTGGCCCCGGGGGGAAATGCAAGCCTCTACGTCTGTTTTTTTTTTTAATTTATTTTTTTGAATAATTGTGGAACTAAGCATCTGTTGATGCTACACTTCAGGTGGTGTTGTAGATTTTGCCTGTACGTGTTGTTTATTGTGTGATGTCGTACACGCACTCATGAGCCCGTGCACACACACACACACACACACACACACACACACACACACACACACACACACACACACACACACACACACACACACACACACACACACACACACACCCACACACACACACACTCCGGCGTCCGGTGGGTGGTCTGAAAGTAAGAATACGTGTGCTTTGAGTGGCTCGTGCACAAGTATCGCAGGCATGCACATCCTTTGGCGGTGAGGCGACATCTTCCAAGCTCGCCTCACTGCGAATGGTGCATGCCTGCGATACTTGTAAGGGATGTTATTTTTAAACATGCCATTCTTTGGAGATGTGCAGATGGCGGGCTCATTCCACTGGATGGCGCCGGAGGTGATGGTGTACCGCCGGGCAACTTACAAGGCGGACGTGTTCTCCTTTGGGGTCATTTTGTGGGAAATATGTACCGGCGAGTCCCCCAGACGGGGCCGCTTGCGACCACTGCAGTACGCCTTGCTCTGTGCCCCCCCCCCCGCCCCCCCCCCCCCCGGGCGCTTTGTCTTCCCCACTCCTTGTCCAGGTCTGAACAGCATCATCTGGATGTCAGACCAAGGATGGCAAGAATGGAGCGTCTATGCTGCCGCTTGTTGTTGTAGGGATAATGTACCCCTGATGTGTCATGTGTTAGGAGGTACCACCCTTTTGAGGACTTGACCTTTTGGTATAGGTGTACCCCGGATGTGTCATGTGTTGAGAGATACCACCCTTTTAAGGTCTTACCCTTTATAGGTTGAATCATCAACCATTTCGATGACTCACCTTTTGATAACTCACCCTTCGAAGAACTCTCGCCCAGTTGATGCCTCACCCCTTTTTTGTGACTCAACTTTTTCAATTAACTCAACCCTTGCGATTGCCGCCCTTTTGAAATCTCCTATTCGATGACAAACTCTTTTGCTGACTCAGCGCTCAACTGGCCCTGCCTGCAATCAGCGGGAAGCTGTGGCAGTAGTTGCTTGTGGTACTGGGAGCTCCCACGAGGTCAAATTTGTGTGGATTTCCAGTGCAGATTTCTTGCTTTGGAGTCGGGAGAGTCCCGATCCTGGCAGACTTCAGGCTGAAATGTGGTCTCGCGGGAGTTCCCAGTGCTACAAGGCCTGGTGGGCTATTTGAGCATGGAGAGGAATCTGGGCACATGCAGGGCCCCGGAAGAGTGCCCTCAAGGGGTGTTGGACCTGGTCAAGCAACGATCCAGATCAAGCAATGATTGAAGATGGCGTGCTGGTGGTGTTCGCAGGGCCCCGGAAGACTACCCTCAAGGGGTGTCGGACCTGATCAAGCAACGATCCAAATCAAGCAATGATTGAAGAGGGCGTGCCGGTGGTGTTCGCAGGGCCCTGGAAGACTGCCCTCAAGGGGTGTCGGACCTGATCAAGCAACGATCCAGATGAAGCAATGATTGAAGAGGGCGTGCTGGTGGTGTTCGCAGGGCCCCGGATGACTGCCCTCAAGAGGTGGCGGATCTGGTCAACCAATGCCTACAGCAGGACTTCAACTTGCGGCCGACCGCCAAGGAGGCCATCTTCATTCTGCGAGACATTTTGCACATGAAGGTGGCAAGCCCGTCCGCCCGCCCCGTCATCCCTTTGTCGGCTTGAGGCCCTTGAGGGCTGTGTGCTTGTGTTCCTGTCTGATACCCTCTTGAGGCTTGTGGGCTGTGCGTGTGTGCCTTTCTGCTGCCCTCTTGAGGCTTTTGGGCTGTGCGTGTGCTCCTGTCTGCAGCTGCTCTCGAGGCTTGTGGGCTGTGCGTTTGCGCATGTTTGCTGCCCGCTTGAGGCTTCTGGGCTGTGCATGTGCGCAAGTTTGCAGCTCTCTTGAGGCTTGTGGGCTGTGCATGTGCGCAAGTTTGCAGCTCTCTTGAGGCTTG
>KV908526.1:65000-80000 GCA_002005505.1 Botryococcus braunii
GTTAGCTTTCACCGTGCTCCTGTGAACATTTTGAAACTGCGCTAGCCTTACAACTAGCTAGTGCGAGACAATTAAGGTTGACAACTAATATGTCAGTACTGCTTCAGAGCCTGTATTGAGGCGTGGCAGCTGTGTTGACATGAGCATAACTGTGCCAAATTATGAGTTGACAATGACAGAAAGCAAATATGGCTCCGTGGTACTTGCCCACCTCCGAGCCCTTTGTTCATCGGGTTGGGGCTCCAAGAGGGCTACGAGATTCGCCTTGTCGCTCTTGTTTGGGGCTTCCCTCGGCAGTGTCGTGTGTGCCAGGGGCCCTTCAGCTGGCAACTAAAGCACTATGAGTTAATGTCGCCATAGCGTCCCCAAGACAGACGTGGACGGGCCAGTGTTGCCAACTGGAATGGTGTGGGCCCACTCAAATAAATAAGAAGTCCCCTTCCTAGAGAACTTTCTAACAGAGCGTATGACGCCACAGAAGCCAGTACTGCAGTTCAAGGTGCACGGTTTTGAAGGCCATAGTGGTCACACTGTTCTCTCTATCCTGACAGATTATGTTTTGCAGGCGTGGACACCGATGAAAGTTACAGATGTTTGCAGTCTTGTGAGACGATGACATTCATCCAAAGACCAGTACAGCTGCCTTTCATTAGTCTCAAGTGCTGAGTGCTAAGGGGTTTTCACTTTTCTTCCAAGCGAGCTGAGGGCGATTCGGGTGTCCATCTCGGATTTGTTGAGGTGGTCATAGGCACATGGGGCCATATGGGGAGGTGCTCTGAAAATGCAGCCCAAGGTAGTCTATTGCTGTGGGGAACAGAGAAGTTGTCGATGGGTTCAGTTGCTGCTTGCTGCTTTTTTACGTTCTTTTTTATATGTATTGAAGGGGGAGGGGGTGATTGTGTCCTCCGAGCTCTTCAAAAGCCTAAGCTCGCCATGACTAATAAGGGGTCTGCAACATGCGATGTTCTTCGTCAGGACATTGAAGTCATGAGTAACTAGTTGTTTACTGTGAGACCGCATAGGACCTGGAGGAAACCAGTAGGAGTAAGAAGGGCAAACCAGGCACTCATCTGCAAAACCTCTAGCTGCTTCCTATCACGTGAGACCCAGAGAAGGAGGTGGTTAGTTGCCTTACCCACCTCCTGCGCCCGGGTTTTGAGTTGCGCAGGCAAAAGCTCGGGCTATCGCTGGAATGTTGTGCGTCGTGTTTGAAAGGCCGCCTGAGGCCGCGGCCATGTCTACGTCTGTGTTGCATGACTGAGAACTATAGTGCTGATAAGAAGGCCTGATATATCTACAGTGTTGTATAGGACTGGCATCCAAAGTGTTGTAGCGTCATACTGCTGACACGAGCTGTTGTTTCTTGCCGGTGTACTCATAAGTTAGGTCAGGGGAATGAAGAGTTTCGTTGTGGAGCCACCCTCATCATATACTATGTTATATACTAGTGTTGTAGTGGCGTATGGCTGACGAACACTCGTGTTTCTTACATGTATAACTATAAGCTTTCTCGGGGGACGGAACAATGTCTTGGAAAGGTGGGTCAGGGGAAGGATTTTTTCTGTATTGTCCAAATATCACATTGTTGTAGGGGCTTACGGCTGACAACCCGTGTTCTGACAGGTATAACTGTGAGCTTGGTCAGAGGACGGAAGAAGTTCGTCGTCTCCAAGCGACGCAAGAGACAGTAACTGATGTAGGGTTCATTGTATCCGCGTGACCGGCTCCCAGGGGCGGTTGGTACCGGACTAGTTAGGACATTATGTTGTGGACTTGCAATTTAGCATACATAGGCATTATCAAATGCCTCTGTGTGATCCACGTGATAGCATCCATGTGTGCTAAAAACGTTGCACCCTTGGGGCAGTAAATAACCTGTAACGGTTGCCCTGCCATTGTAATTTTGTGTAAAATGGACGCGTCCACATTGCCTAGTCTCGTTTTATACTTTTCTAGCATGACTGGGAACTGTAATTTTTGTAAGACACTGATGCTGCTCCCATCTAACCTCGTCTAGCTGCGTATGGCAGACAACAAGCTATGCCCCCTACAATGGCCCACATTCACAATGCAAAAACGCACGCGCGCGCGCGCGCACACACACACACACACACCACACACACACACACACACACACACACACACACACACACACACACACACACACACACACACACACACACACACACACACACACACACGCGCGCGCGCGCGCGTCCAGCCTGACATGAACTCAAGATGCGAGGCAGAGTATCATGTATGATCTCCGAGAAAATGACTCATGTCCAGCCCACTCAAATTTCGCCAAATTCAGATTATTCTAGCTAGACTTAAGATATGTTTTCAGTGGCGTCTTTGGTCCTTGAATTTGAACGACCACGGCCACAAAACATTCCATCCCAACACCTCAAGGAATAGGAAGCCACAATGGCACGATGCAGGAGCAGTGAAGGGACTTGTGCCCTTTACTGCAGTGTCCAATTCCAGTGGATGTACCACTTCGTGCATCCAGATTACCATACAATCAAGGCTATCTGAGGAGACTCTTGGTTGTAGAGGGAAACTCTCTGGAGCATTATCTCCAGTCTGTAGGATGCTCATTTGCATCCAAATTTGTTTCGGCCAAGAGGGGGGAACATTCTATTGTTCCTCCTTCTTAGAGTGATTGGAAAAGGGAAGTGGAGCAAGAAGGATTCCCATTACCTGGGCTTACTTGCAAGTTGGTAGTCCAGTAGGCACGGGCCCAGGGGAATGAAGTGGCCCGATCTCGCCGATACTCCCATCCCCACGGCACTTTCAGCCTTCCTAATGTTGAGAAGCCAGATGCTCCCGTCAACAGCAAGCGACTGTTAACTGAACTCTCTTTCATTTTTGGGATGAATTGTGTAATCTTGCTTGAAGTAAATGATTGTTCGCACCCTTTTCTTCGAAGTTGCACGTGCATGTCGCTTCTGGGGGCGTCTGTGATGCTTAATACGAAGTAATGGCAGTACTTCACTGATCACAGATATAATCACACTCTGAGAGTGGGATTGATAAAGAGATGTCGAAGTGAGCCCTTGTCGCTGTCGTTTGCGCTGTCGTCAATAATGCTGACCCCTAACTTTAAGTGAGGGGATCAGGTACATGGACACACTTGGAGAGCTTTCCGAAGATTCTGAGGAGTCTGAGTTGGAAGCACCTGAGCGTCCCACACTGAAGAAAAGGAAGCCCGCTCAGGCAGCAGTTCCAGATCCAGACACCCTACAGGAGATGGGGTTTCAAACACCTTCAGTGCTGCTGATACCAGAGAAACCTGACGTCGTAGAGCCAAATTGGGAATGGTGAGGAAATGCTGCTGATCATGAGCAGCTGCTCAAAGCTGCTGCTGCAGAAAGGCTATTGATTTAGCTCTAGGCAAACGCTCCGAGTGCCCAGAGAAACGGCACTTGTTACCCAGAGGACCATCCTGATTGATTCCTTTGACTGTTGGATAGGAACAAAGGATCTAGAAGTCAAGCAGGGGAGACTGAAACTCTTGAAGAAAGGGAAGAGACTCGGCGTGCAGCTACGACAGGCGTGCTTGAAAGCGCTGAAATTGCAAATAAAGCACAAGCAAGAGTATGGTTTCCACCTTGTTATTCATGAAAGATTGTAGTGCTTTCTGAGCCCAGGCAGGACCATGTACCTGTCATATGGAAGTTTTTGAACTACAATAGCTCTGTGCCTAACAGGCACAACCCTCTGCTTCTGTAGCCGTGGCATGTCGAGCCACACAATCTATTTCCTATCGTTGCAATGTCAGGTCATGGCGTTTCTTTACTCTCCATTGAACCGCAGGGGTCTAATTGTAATTCTTTTCCTAATTGTGCTGTTGGGCTCCTATAGACCCACTGGCCTCAATGGCATACTCGCAGTCTGATCAACCCTGGGACAGCCCTAAAGCCATCATTTTCAAGAGGGCAATTGCTTGCAGGCTGCACTACTAAAGCAGGAGGCTTATGAGGAGAGACAGCGGATTGCTCAAGAGAAGCGACTTACATTCCAGCAAAAGGTCAGGCTCAGCCTTCCCTTTCCTCATGAGGCTGAATTGCAACTAGCCATTTTGAACTCATGTTACCACGAAGCATTGCCTGTCTTTAATGAGACCTTAAAGATGGCCAGTAGTCAAAAGTGTGGGATATTCATCTGCCTCCCCCTTCCGCCATGTCTAGGCCACTATATTTCTGATGGGAACTTCTGTGTGAGACCTTTGCATACTGTGAACTGTGTAATGAAAGCATTCATTGTCGGTGTTCAGATGCCCAAGTTAGTTATTTGGCATGTTCGAGGGCATGAGCACCTGTGAACGTTGGACGTCAAGGCCATGGACACATGTGCAGGAAAAGCGGAAGCGGGAAGTTGGGCAGGCCAAGAGTGCCAAGAATTATGTCGAGGAAGAGAAGCGGTATGTGCCTGGCCACATAAACCTGCCCGCCATGGCAGTTGCACTGTGCGCGCGCGCGCACATATGTGTGTGTCTGTGTGTGTGTGTGTGTGTGTGTGTGTGTGTGTGTGTGTGTGTGTGTGTGTGTGTGTGTGTGCGTGCGTGCGTGCGTGCGTGCGTGCGTGCGTGTGTGTGTGTGTGTGTGTGTGTGTGTGTGTGTGTGTGTGTGTGTGTGTGTGTGTGTGTGGGTGTGGGGGGGGTGTGGGTGTGGGTGGGGGGGGGGGGCGCGCATCCGCGAGGGGGGTAGGTAGAGAGAGGAAGGGGGGGAGGAGAGGGGGGGGGGAGAGAGAGAGAGAGAGAGAGAGAGAGAGAGAGAGAGAGAGAGAGAGAGAGAGAGAGAGAGAGAGAGAGAGAGAGAGAGAGAGAGAGAGAGAGAGAGAGGGGGGGGGGGGGGAGAGGGAGAGGGGGGGAGAGGAGAGGGGGAGGGAGTGAAGGGGGCGTGGGGGAGCATCTCAAATTTTGTCTGGTTCTGGAATACTGCAGTTTTCTGTTTAGCCAACAGGTCATGCGATAAAACTGAGTTGGTTGTGCAGGATTGCGCGCAACTTTGGGGTCTACAGTGGCTTCGATTGAGAGATGTAGCTTTTCAGTGTTTATAAGGACGTTCGAAGCTTCGAAGCGACACAGTTAGACGTAGGGCATCTAGAAACACTAGGGCTTCGCTGCTTATGTTACGCATTGTAGCTGGAACCTACTTGGAGAAGACCTTAAGAAGGTGCTGGTAGAGACGTCACACTAGTGGCTTTTTCTTTTGCAGTAATGAATCACCATCTGTCCAGTGACTTATATTGACAAGAGCACGACTTGAGATGCAAATGCATGTAGTTGGAAGATGAATAGGATGCCAGGATCCCAAGGATCAACATTCTGTTCCAAGAGAAACCAAGCGTGCCATCTGCAGCTTGGAAATTGTACAAAGCCACCAACGCTGAAAGTAATTGCAGCTGATCATCGTTTCATGAGCTGTCTTGACGAATGCCAAAGTCTTGAAAGCCTGCTCTTGTCTGCCTTAGCAATGTTACAGCCCTTTCTTATCTGCTGTGGGCCTGCAAATACAAATCAACTATGATGCTTCTGGACGAATTGTGAAACATGGTTGCACCAGCACGGGTTCCACAATCACTGCCAAACGCATTTGCTCGTGTGCCTGCTATATAATCCTATTTACGGTTTACATAGGCAGCACATGCGCTTTCAAAAAAATACATGAGTAGCTACGCAACGCAGTCCTTTGATTGGCGCTTTGGACAAAGTTTTTTTGTCAACGTGCCCCGCCTGCACTGTGCTTGGCACATAGGGTGCAGGTGGGCAGAATCCGCTGAACTCACTCAGCTACGAACTCCAAAGTGGAGTCTGCTGGAGAAGTGTGACTTTGCGCCTAGGAATTCAGCCACTTCAGAAGGAAGCAAGCGCCAAAAGCGGTCAGAAAAGCAATAAATGAATTATAATGGACAACACAAACTAACTAGCCAAGGGAGGGGAGTACTGGTGCATGGCAAAACACCCGCTGTTATGCTGCAGGCGTTGGGGTTGTAGTAAGTGTCCCCCCCTACGTTTGCAAATACCGGCATGCATGAGAAGTCCTCAACCTCTCAAAAAGGTGGATGATTAATCGCTGCATCAGAAAGCAATACGAACCACTAATATTTATATTGAGGTACTTGCAACATGGACCTGAATCGTAGCGTGGTTTGACATACACCTTAGCTACAAACCTTATGCGACCATACATTACCTTCTATTGGGGTTGCGCGCATAAGAATGGGTAACCCTTGGCAGGATCAAGGGTTACTCATTCTTATGCGCGCAACCCCAATAGTAGGTCATGTACATGTAGGTCAAGAGAACAGTCTTCCATTGTTTAGTACCTGGGCTGCATGAGCAAGTCATCAGCACGTAGGTCATGCCAACGTCAGGCTAGACATAGTCCTGGCAGACCAAACCTATCTGCCTGCGTCTCTCGAAAATAATAACTTTCTGTGCCCCTGGTGACTACACACACCTACAGGGCATTTATTTCCGGTAAGCAGGGATATCGCACTGATGAATTATCAGGCGGGAGAACTGCAGTCGCAGGCATGACGCACAGGTCCTGCCATGTCTGTCATGCCCCTGTCAGGAGTGAGGTACCATCTTCCTCACATGGGGGTGCTCAAACTTACGACTGCCCTCGAACGGACTTCAGCTCCGACTTCCCAGTCATGCGCCTTGTCCTGTGGCTGAACGTGTGGAAGAGATACCGCTCAGGAATGTGCTATCCTTCGACAAAAGCAACGTTCTTCAACGGGATTTCAAAGTGCAAGACTTCCTGTGAAAGTGCTCGAAGCAATTATTGAACAAATTAACAAAAATAAATAAAAAAAGAAAAGAATTGAAAACAAAGAAAAACACACACATTTTCAACTGCCCCTTCATATCCTTATTGGGAGAAAAATGGGGGGGGGGGGGCTGTAGAGCCCAGGTTTCTTTGAAACAAAAAACACACACACACTGAACCTTGCCCATTGATGACCTCACTATACAAACCAGTGGGATGCCCTCCAAGCCATCAAGCCAGGTCAAATCCTGGAAACCTTTCATTACTTTCTGGAAAGGAATAGCTAGTCAGGAAATGACCTTCTACCTGCTTTGGTGGACTTTCCTGGACCCAGCTGCTTTAGGCCAGCTCCTTGCAGGTACTGTGCCTGAACATGAGGCACTCTGCCCTGAGCCAGAAAGTATAAGTAATAAATATGTCACACCATTTGTTGCCACAAAACATTCCTCGGAAAGCGTCGTAGCCTTTTATTTCCTGCTCCATGCGGGTAAACCATATGTTGAAAGCCCACTACAATTCTTTGCCAGCAAATGCATCAAAGCCGTGCTACACTTCCAGGATCCTTTGAAGGATTCCCTGAGGCACTGCATGCCCCATGATGTCTGGGACACGATTTGGCAAAGTAGCAGTACTAATCCCACTCCCAAATGCTAGGCATCTGCAGAAAGGAATAGGAGGCTGAGGAACACCTCCGGGGGCTTGAGACTGATATATTTAACTTTTACCCTTAAGGAAATAGAAGGCTGAGGTACATCTTCGGGGGCCTGAGACTGATACATTTAACTTTTACCTCCGAGGAAATAGAAGGCTGAGGTACACCTCCGGCCCCTCTTACAATACTGCCTGAAACCAGGGAATTCTCTTCCCCCCCAATGCTGTTTGGCCCCCAACCCCTGGGCCAGGCACCCACAGTTTTTCCAAGGATGGCGTACCCCGTTGCAGGCATGGCCCCACTGCAAATTTGACCTTAGCCTGTGCGGCAGGTTCATGTCCCCCTAGCCAATGCCGCCTCCATCAAGAACGTGCTGCCCTTAATCAAAGCCCTGCTTTAAGTCCATGATAAGCTTGATTATTTGTCGGCTCCTGCGATAGCGCATCCCTCAAGAGTTGCCCCGTTCTCTTCCTCGAAAACATCCGCACAATCATGAGCCTCTCAACTCCTGCGTGAATCAATATGTGGCACAGCAGCGCAGCTGAAACGAATTATATATATGGGGAATATATGCAGCACCACTGCCATAACGAGGATTTCTTAGAGTTCACAGTTGTGGATTCAAATCAATACAGCTCACTTGGAGCGAACTATCTAGGAGTATATGCAGCACCGCTGCAATGAGCGGAATGTTCAGCCAGCAGACTGATAAATTTAACTGAGTGCAGCTAATGCACTGGCCGAGGAATGCATTCACACCCACCAGGTGGAAACAGTTCAAACACGGACACTTGTTCAGCCTTTTGCGGATACCATACAGCTGCAACAAGTAATCGTCACAAGCTTTGCGATCCTGCGGTCCTTTGAGTACATGAGTTTAGATCTGTCCTAACCTGTGCATAATCATAAAATATGTTCCCAACTACCCAGACTTCAGCACTCGGTATGAGACCCTCCACACAAACTTCCCAGGGTCAAGTCTTTGAATCCAACCCTGCTTTTTCTGAATTCCCCCTCCCTGCCAATCCTGGTTCTTCCAAAGATTTTGCTCCTAACGGCCCTGCCCTGCTGGCAGCCCTGCCAACTTGCGGGGAGCGAACCCCAGTACTGGAAACTGATAGCACCTTGAGGGATCCCCACAGATACCTCATTAAAGCTGCCCCACCAACCTTTGGGGCAGGCAGGACCCAGATCACAGCCGGGCTTTTCAGGGGCTTTTGCTTTTAAGATACCAAGCCCAACAGGTACTGCTTCGGAGATAGCAAATCCAACATGTACCGCTTTAGGAGATACCAAACCCAACAGGCACCGCTTTAGGAGATACCACACCCAACAGGTACCGCTGCAGGAGATACCAAGCCCAACAGGTACTGCTTAGGAGATACCAAACCCAGCAGCTTTTGCTAAAGAGATACCAAGCCAAGCAGCCATTGCTTAGGAGATACCATACCCCAACATGTACCGCTTAAGGAGATACTAATACCAACAGTTAAGGCTTTAGGAGATACCAAATCTAACAGGTACCGTTGTAGGAGATACCAAGCCCAGCAGCTACTGCTTTAGGAGATACCTAGCCGAGCAGCTATTGCTTAGGAGATATTAAACACAAGATGTACCTCTTACAAAGATAACCAAAACCACCAGTTAATGCTTTAGGAGATACCAAGCCCTGCAGCTATTGCTTAGTAGACACCAAACACAGCAGCTATTGACTCTCTAAGATACCAGACCCAACACGTACAGCTTGGAAATCCCCCAGCCCACAGCCACTGCCTCGGAGATACCCAACCAAATCCAAACCA
This sequence comes from Botryococcus braunii, assembly GCA_002005505.1. Taxonomy (NCBI): domain Eukaryota; kingdom Viridiplantae; phylum Chlorophyta; class Trebouxiophyceae; genus Botryococcus; species Botryococcus braunii. Next base: position 74,237 of record KV908526.1, read on the forward strand.
ACCGAACCAAACACCTACTGCTTGGGAGATAGCAAGCCCCACAGCCCTCACCTCAAAAGGTGCCAACCCAGGCACCCACTGTTGTGCGCGACATGTAAAGCCAGCAGCCGCTCGCATAATGATGCTCAAAGACCTAGAGAGAGCAGCCCAGGTCTAAGAGCAGTAACTCCTCACCTGCGCATGGCAGCTAACACCCAGAATGCATACCAGTTTGTGGGCAGCCGATCTCAGTGCAAACTTGCTCGTACTTCTTTGGGATGGTAGGAAGGAGGCTGGCTGGCTGGCGGCATCACAGCCGCCACACAACCTTCTGCGAGGTGGGGCCCCGCAGGGAGCGGTACTTTTCGGGCTCCTTGCACTTGCCTAGGATGAAGAAGCCCAGGCACCTGTCCTCCGGTTCGAGCCCCAGAAAGGCCCTCATTTCCGGGCTGTCCCTCGCCGGGGCCTGCCAGCTGGTCCAGTATCCTGTTGTGCCCCAACACCCCGCCACCTCACTCGCGGATCACATTGCCCAACCCGTTCGCAGGTCACATGTTCTGGCCCTGAAGTGGTCCATCAAGTATCCAGTGCCAAACACCTGCCACCTCACTCGCAGATCACATTGCCCAACCCGTTCGAGGTCACATGTTCTGGCCGTGAACTGGTTTATCCAGTATCCAGTGCCAAACACCTGCCACCTCACTCGCGGATCACGTTGCGCAAGCCGTTCGCAGGTCACATGTTTTGGCTGTGAACTGGTTTATCCAGCATCCAGTGCCCCAACACCCCGCCACCTCACTCGCGGATCACATTGCGCAAGCCGTCCGCGGGTCACATGTTCTGGCCCTGAACTGGTTTATCCAGCATCCAGTGCCAAACACCCCGCCACCTCACTCGCGGATCATATTGCCCAACCTGTTCGCGGGTCACATGCTCTGGCCCTGAACTGGTTTATCCAGCATCCAGTGCCCCAACACCCCGCCACCTCACTCACGGATCACATTGCGCAAGCCGTCCGCGGGTCACATGTTCAGGCCCTGAACTGGTTTATCCAGTATCCAGTGCCAAACACCCTGCCACCTCACTCGTGGATCACATGTGTAGTTCCTTGCCGAGATATTCGCGGTTTGCATGTTTGGGCCCTCGCAGAGAACGGGTGCAGCAAGTACACATTGCCACGCACCCCGCACCTGAGTCTTGCGGATCAACATTTTTTGGAGGTGTATGGGGAAGGTTGTAGGGACACGAAGACATTTGCCCCCTGTGCGTTTGTGAGCGTGCGCACGCGTGTGTTGGCGGGGGGGGGGGTGTGCGTGTAGAGGGGGGGGGGAGGAGGGGGAAGAGAGAGAGAGAGAGAGAGAGAGAGAGAGAGAGAGAGAGAGAGAGAGAGAGAGAGAGAGAGAGAGAGAGAGAGAGAGAGAGAGAGAGAGGGGGGGGGGGAGAGAGAGAGAGAGAGGGAGAGAGAGGGAGAGAGAGAGAGAGAGAGAGAGAGAGAGAGAGAGAGAGAGAGAGAGAGAGAGAGAGAGAGAGAGAGAGAGAGAGAGAGAGAGAGAGAGAGAGAGAGAGAGAGAGAGAGATTCCCGTGCAACGCATACCGCATGCCCATAACACATTATATGTATGCATGATTTACCCCAGACAGCCAGACCCCATGCAATGCACACCACTGGCTCAGAATCCCATCCAGTTCCCCACAAGGGGAATTTCCACTGACCAAATCCACCCACATTCTGCCACCGACAGCCCACCTACAGGAGAGAAAGAAGGATAGCCCACCTAAAAGAAGAGGGAAAGAAAGGGGGAGAGCGTGGGGGGGGGGGGATTCGATACAGGCACATGTGTACCTGCCGCTCCGCGCGCGGTTGCTGTGAGCCACATGTTCTGTACCGCGCAGGACACTGCAGCAATCTCCTCCCACTCAGGCATGAGCTTATCCGGGTTTGCCTGTACAAACCCCGACAACACCCCCATCCTTGGTCCTGGAGTTCAAGGTACGTGTGCCTCTCATGGGCTGCTAATCACGTAGCCAGAGCCAGATCCCATTGCCCCGCAGTGATTTGCCTGTACAACCCCCCCCCCCCCATATCCTCCTTAACCCCCTTGTCCTGAATCTTGCGGTACTTGCCTTTCACAGGCGGCTCTTCACCCACCCATTGTGTACCTTCCGACAAGCAGATCCGAAAGCAGATGCGGCTCGAGCATACATATACCGGCAGGTATTCGGCATAGGACCTTGGTACCTTTCGTTTGAATGGGAGGACTTTCGGGTCGTCTCCCACTCGACGAGGGTTCGATTCCCCCCCAAAGACAAATCCCATTGCGTCTAAACTTTAGAGTTCAGTCAAATCCCATTGCTTCTGAACTTCAGAGTTTAGCCAAATCCCATTATTTCTAAACTTCAGAGTTTAGCCAAATCCCATTATTTCTAAACTTCAGAGTTTAGCCAAATCCCATTACTTCTAAACTTCAGAGTTTAGCCAAATCCCCTTGCTTTAGAGTTGCACAACCCCAATCCCTCTCCCCTCCCCCCCCCCAAAAAACCCTCTGCTCCTGAGACTTCAGGTGCTTGTGCATCTCAAGAATTGTTCTTCATCCACCCTCATATCCGGATCCCAGTGCTTCACCACATTTGCCTGTACAGACCCCCACGCCCCACCCCATCCTCCCAACAGTCGAGGCCCTTGTGCTTCTCAAGAATTCCCCTACACCCACCCATAGCAAGATCCCATTGCTTCTCAGGCTTTGCCTGTACAGACCCTAACGCCCCCAATCCCTGCTCCTGAGACTCTAGGTAATTGTGCCTGTCATGATTGAAACTCAAGGTGCCTATGCCTCTCATTACTTGCTCTGCACCCAACCGGAGCCAGGGGCCCATCCCATTGCCCTTCATTCAGCGAGAGCCTGTACTTTGCTCTTACATACCCGGACCCGATCCCAAGCCTGCAGTACATGCCCCTCGTGCATGCGTGCCCACAAGAGAGGGGGGGGAGAGGGGGAGAGAGAGAGAGAGAGAGAGAGAGAGAGAGAGAGAGAGAGAGAGAGAGAGAGAGAGAGAGAGAGAGAGAGAGAGAGAGAGAGAGAGGGGGGGGAGATTATCCTGCCCTTCACATCCCCACACCCCGATCCCAAGCCTCTAGTACACGCGCATCGTTTCGAGAAAGCGGTACTTCTGACCCTAACCTACCCTCAACCAGACTCTAGCCCTCCAAGACAAGAACGTTGCCTCTGAAAACAGGAAGAAGGTGCAGGGAAACCAATACGTCTGCCCTTCCCGGACCCATACCCCCTTTTCCCTATGCCCCCAGGACATTCATCTGGTTCTGAGAAAGCTTTCCCCCTCCGCACAGCCACACCCTGACCCTGCGCCTCTAGGACAAGCACTCAGGTCAGAGGCGTGTCTGACGTCCGAGGTCTGCGAGGTGTGCCCTAAACAAGAGATGCCTCGCCCGGTTTCCTTTGTCTCTGCCCTGCACCCAGAAGATGACAGGAGTGACATGGGTGGGAGTTTAGGGCTCTCGCCCCCATCATCCCCTTTTCCTTTGTACACACTTCGTAATTTTGACTTTTTAATAAGAAACGTAGAGTAAAATCGACAATTCTTTTAAATCCCTTCAAAACCTTTACTTTTCTTTTTAAAAGCTTTTCTCCTTTTTAAACATTATTCTAAAATCCCAGCGGTGGGGAAGGGATCCAGAAGAAGCTTCAGTCCCGCTACTGAGAGACTCCAAACCAGCACTGGAGACCTGCACCCCTTCCAGCGAGAACTTCTGCCGGACCAGTGAAAAGATTCGCCCTTCCAGCGAGAGCCTTTGCCCGAGCCAGCGTGGACTTCTGCCTGACCAGTGAAAAGATTCGTCCTGCCAGCGAGAAACTTTGCCCGAGCCAGTGAGACCTTCTGCCGGACCAGTGAAAAGATTCGCCCCCTGCCAGCCAGAACTTTGCCCGACCAGTGAATGCTTTTTATGTTGTACCGGCAGGAGGCTTTTGCCATGCCAGAGAGAGAACTTTGTTGCCGTAACAGCAACAGGCTTTTGCCCTTAAGGCTTTTGCCCTACCAGTGTGAGAAGCTCGTGCCCAACCAGAGAGAAGTCTCGCCCAACCAGGGCGACCTTATGCCCAGGCAACGCAAGCTTTCATCCTGCCAACCAGAGTTGTTTTCGTTCTCCCACTGACAGCTCTTGCCTGCTTATTGGAAATTCAGGTCGACGCACCCCCGCCCCTCCCTAATACATCACACCCCACCAAGAATCGCTTTCGTGGCCTTCCGAATCAGAATCGCTGATTTTGAGCTACAAAGCACCTACACATTTGGAGGAGAGACAGGAAGAGGACGAGGACGATGAGGGGATAAGTCTGGTGCTTGGGGTGTCCTAGTAAGAATCCCCAAGCCTCAAAAGGCCCGAGGGAAAATCCAGGGTAGAGACACAAAAAGAATCCAGTGTACTGGAGGATTATGTACAGACCTGCCGCTTCATGCAAATGGCAATGAAATATGGGACCTTCGTATAGTCTTTCGTTCGCTTGCCTGCCAGCTTCTTTTCCTTCTTTGCATACTCCTCGGGCGGCAACTCTCTCTTTAGTACCTGCAAATGCGGCCAGGTGGGTTGGTACACCGCTCGGTCGCTCTCTCCTTCCCTCCAACCCCTCTCCCCCCAACTCCCTCCCGTCCCCCCTTGTCTCTCTCTCTCTCTCTCTCTCTCTCTCTCTCTCTCTCTCTCTCTCTCTCTCTCTCTCTCCTCTCTCTCTCTCTCTCTCTCTCTCTCTCTCTCTCTCTCTCTCTCTCTCCTCTCTCTCTCTCTGTGTGTGTGTGTGTGTGTGGTGTGTGTGTGTGTGTGTGTGTGTGTGTGTGTGTGTGTGTGTGTGTGTGTGTGTGCGTGCGCGTGCGCGCCTGCCCTGGCATGAGAAGGCACATGGGCGGAGAGTCTCAGCTTGAGACACGCCAGCAAAGCTGCCCGCAAAAGCGAATCCACCCTCCCCCAGCTAGCTCCTTTGCTGAGAATTGTGGCTTCAGCTTCTTAGATTCCCTCCCCACCTTTGAGAAACAGGCGCGACATGGACACAAAACACGGACTCCTTCCCATATGGCAAGATGGGAACCAAGATGGGGGCCATTAACCCCAGGGTATGACCGTCCCTCCCTGTCTAGCCCACTCTTGAACAACTACCCCTTCCCGTCCTATCGAGCACCGTCTCGCGACCACCACCAAAATTTCCCAGCAACTGCTTGACCCTGAGAAAGTCCCTCCATAAAGTGCCTTGCTTTGAGAAAGTCGCCTTCACGCACCCCTGTGATACTATACATGCCCCAACTACGCAGAACATGCATCTAGATACACGTGCACAACACAGCTGCTGCCCGAAGAGTAACCTGATGCAATCCTCGTCTAGCGCATGGCCAATCATAAGACCTGATGTAGACACAGTCCCTTCCGCACATACCTTTATCGAGTACAGTTCTGTCGGCCAGCTATGCTACCCTTGTATATTGGTATTTGAACTAAGTATTTGAACTAGGCATTTGAAGTAAGTATCTGAACTAAGGGAACTAAGTATTTTGAACAAATTTGAACTCAGTGCAATTACCTTGAGCGTCAGATCACAAAGCTGCTCTTGCGCGGAGCGTCCCAGCACCACGAATCGCCAGGGCTCAGTCCGCCCATGTGTTGGAGCCCAGTTGGCTGCTTCCAACATAGCTAATACCACGCGCCTGCATTCAGGAGTTTCCCTTGTTTCTTACCAAAAGCCTGATAATTGCGTTGCGCAGGTAGTAGTTAATAGCATTATT
>KV908526.1:85000-90000 GCA_002005505.1 Botryococcus braunii
TGCACCGACGAAAGTGCTAGTATGGTCCGAGCACCATACCATATACTGTGCGAGCCTACGAGGCTACACCCAGTACCAATGTACCGCCCGCCACGTGGGGGGACCAGCCCCGGCACCGTCTGCCTACCGGCGCGCTACACCTGCTCCAAGCTTCGGGTTTTACAGGAGCCAAGGACGCATGGATTGGTGCCATTGTTTGGATCAGGCAGGCTTCATTCACATACACGCCAATGCGTTGGTTGGTGAGATTCAGAATTGCTCGGGCTATGGACAGCCGCATTTTAGACGCAAGAGTGAAGCATGTCCTAACGGCAAAGCACGAGTCCTACAGCAGCATTTGTAATGGAAGGCGAAGTATGTCGGCAGCAATTGACCAGGCTTCCCCAAAAGGGGGCGGGGTGGGGATGGAGCTGTTGCGTTGAGGCTGTACGGGTGGAGGTGGCGGAACGTATGTACGTGGTTGAGGCTGTATGGGGTTTCTTGCTGTGGGACGGATAGTGATTAATTGCCTTTACATACCAACAAACTTAGTTCACAGCCTGTCTGTTGTTCATACTCGCTTGGGTCTCCCAGTGTGGCCCTACAAAAGGAAAAGGAACTTCGGAAAATGAAAGAAAGATTGGGAATAAGGTAGGAGTTGTACGTGCAAGGCTGGCACCCGGACGGACTCTTGACCGTGCCAGATTTGGAGTTTCCGGGAATCTTGGGATACCGAATCTCTCTAGCGGAATCCACCTTCCGTGGGTTCCTCCAGCGCCCCGAAATGTGACTTTACGGAATCCCGTGTCCGGAGGTTCCGGCAAGTCGTCCCTTAGAACCGTACTGTTACACTACGAGGCTTGGACACTTTCCCGGCCCTACGTTGCGGCTAATGCGCGACGGATCAAATCACAATCTTTTAGTGGCGCCGTGACACCCCTGTTTGACCAGACCATTCGTGCAATCCATCTGGCATAGGCAGGATTTTATCATTATGGCTGCTCAAACATTGAATGTCAGTGTTTCTCTGAGCGCAGCTCGCTCATCCAAGCCTGCCCCTGCCCGTGTAGCCGCCAAGCCTGCTCGTTTGATCGGGTACACTGGTCTTTCCAAGCACAGCCTAGGTGCCGCTCCAGCGGCGAGCTTTGGCGCGGCCGTTGCAGCCCGTATTGCAGCACCTGTTACACGAGGGCAACGCATTGTTGCTACAATGGCCAAAAAGTCAGTGGGCGACTTGACTAAGGCGGACTTGGAGGGGAAGAGGGTTTTGGTAAGTGAAGGACCGTGCGTCAAGGGAATTTCTGATTGAACTCAGAAATTTCATTTTTAAATTTTCGCTGTTGGGATGGGGTTTTTGTTGAAGCCGCGCACTCTGGACATTCTTAGCATGCAACGGCCAATACGATAGGGCCGGTCCGTGTCAGGATAAGCTTTGGGTTATATTCCTTATCGAAGCCCAGAAGGCAACGGGACGGTTTGCGAATGCTTGAAGTTTGTGTCCTTTGTTGTTTTTTGGTATTTTATCTGGGTTCAACTGGTAATTTAGCTGGTAGATCGTGCTGATGAGCTCGTGAGTGACTGTCTTCGTTCAGGTCCGTGCCGATCTCAACGTTCCACTGAAGGACGGCAAGATCACAGACGACACCCGCATCCGTGCTGCCATTCCTACATTGAAGTATCTGCTGGACAACGGCGCGCGTGTTCTGCTCACTAGCCACTTGGTATTCACCGATCCGCTTCGATGTTCCACGCTGACATGCCATCGTCCACTCTCTGCCGCGCCTGCTTTGCCAATGCTATCTCATTTTCATCTTCTGCTGGAGTTCATCCCCTATATTTTGCATCTCTTCCATATGTAGCCGGGTATTTGGAAGTGGGATGTTGTATGCTCTGCAAGTGTAAACACAACAACTTGCCTTTTCAACCTTCCTGAGTCCAATCTGATATTTTTCACTCCTTATCTGGACTCAGAAAACCCCTCAAATGTGGATCCATTCCCTCCATGGGTCCTTGTAGCTGATCTCTGTGAAGCTTCCTTGCATTCATCAGGCTCAGGCCTCTGCAGCTACTCATCTCCCCTTCTGTCCTCGTCCCGCCTCCCTAATTTTGTACTTCTATCCATCGGGCTCCTACGTGGGGCCCTGCTGTCAGGGCAGCTGTACAAAACTGTGCCAGGGGTTCTTGCAACCCATTTCACTAGCCATATGTACCAGCAAGTAACCTATTTGAGCCAGGCCGGGCAATGGAAGGCGGGCCCAGAGGCTCACTGTCACACCAGGGGTCTCCATTACAATGTGGACCTTCCTCAGACCAAGGCTTACCTCACGATAGATTCCAGGCGATGCTGGAATGTGCAGAGACTCTCAAGAGTTAGGCCCAGCCATGGCCTAACCTTCAGAACTTTTGCATCCTGCCCAGCCAAGGGGTTTGTGTCGTGAGAGCGTGTCAGAACTGTCATGCGAAGTGTCCTGACGCGTGTCACCACGAAGTGTCGCTAGGAGTTTCTTGAGGAGTGTCATAACGCGCGCCTTGAGAATTGTCTTGAGGGCTATCATTACAAGTGGTATGAGGAGTGTCTTGAGATGTGTTATCCCAAATGTCATGAGAAGTTTCTTGAGGAGTGCCGTCAGACGTGGCGTGAGAAGTGTCATCATACGTGTCATGAGAAGCGTCTTGACAAGTCGTGAAGAGTGTGGTGAGAAGTGTCATCACAAGTGTCTTGAGAAGTGTCAAAGGCTGACTGGCCAGGGCTGGGGGATCTGCAGGGACGCCCAAAAGGCCCCGAGGACAAGTCCCGCCTCACCCCCGTGGTGCCCCGCCTGAAGGAGCTCCTCGGCATCGACGTAATCCCCTCTCTAATTAATGAACACACATGCACATGCACAATATTGTGCGGAAGGGGGAGGGAGAGAGAGGGAGAGAGGGGGGGAGAGAGAGAGAGAGAGGGGGGGGGGGAAGAGAGAGGGAGAGAGAGAGAGGGGAGAGGCGCGCGCACACACACACACACGGACTCACAGACGGAGCCCCGGGGGGGGGGGGGACAGAGGAGCGGGGGGAGGGAGGGAGGGGAGGGAGGGAGGAGGGAGGGAGGGGAGGGGAGGGGAGGAGAGAGAGAGAGAGAGAGAGAGAGAGAGAGAGAGAGAGAGGAGAGAGAGAGAGAGAGAGAGAGAGAGAGAGAGAGAGAGAGGAGAGAGAGAGAGAGAGAGAGAGAGAGAGAGAGAGAACACTAAGGCTGACCACAAAGGCTTCGGGGGCATTTTCACATGTTTAATTTGAGGGTCAAAATTAAGCGATTGTGTTCTGCCTTATGGCTTAATGTGGTCATGTGTGGTTGTGCCCCGCGCTCTTCACCTTAGGTGGCTTTTTGTGAATGTTGCCTGTTTGCAATCTCTGGGCAGGCTTTTCGGATTGTGACCTGCCCTTCCGTCACACACCTCAGGCCTTGAGCCGCCCCCAGACAAATCTGCTGTGGTCCTTCACAACAAAACAAAAGCTGGGATTTAGTCACATGAGGAGGACCAAACCTCGAACATTGACCTCATGCCAGTGCGCATTAATTGCATGCGCACAAAGCGCATGCGCCGTAACATTGCGCGGTCGGTGGGTCTCCGATATTACATGAAATATATGAAAGAGCACACCCACCTGTATGGAAACAAAACATGTAAACAATAATGATGACTTTAAGTAAAAGCACGTGGACAGACCTGGTGGCACTCTGGTTAGAAAATATGGTGCTTGGGGGGTCTGAATGCTCAGGTCAAGAAAGCAGATGACTGCATTGGAGATGCCGTGAAGAAGGCCGTTGATGCTCTGAAGAATGGCGAGCTCATTGTTTTGGAGAATGTGCGCTTCTACCCCGAGGAGGAGAAGAACGTTGAGGACTTCGCCAAGAAGGTTAGCCCCCCCCCCCCGGGTCTGCTCTTGCTCTGTCTGTCGCTTGCTCGCGCTCTCTCTCTCTCTCTCTCTCTCTCTCTCTCTCTCTCTCTCTTCCTCTCTCTCTCTCTCTCTTCTCTCTCTCTCCTCTCTCTTCTCTCTCTCTCTCTCTCTCTGTGTGTGTGTGTGTGTGTGTCTGTGTGTGTCTGTGTGCGTGCGTGCGTGCGTGTGTGCGTGTGGTGTGTTGGTGTGTGTGTGTGTGTGGTGTGTGTGTGTGTGTGTGTGTTGGGGGGGGATGGGTGTGGGTGTGGCGTGGGCGTTTTGGGGGGGGGTTGGAGATTTCTTTGTAGAGGAACCGAGCTGAGCAAGATTTCTGTAGCAGATCCGTCCAGCTGCAATATCTCAAGCAGACTGCGAGATCCGTTCAGCGGCAATATCTCTTCAGCAGAGAGTTGTACAGAGCGGGGAACATCTCCTGTGCCCAATTGGGTGGCATGGGGGGAGGTCCCTTCCCCATGATGTGCATACGTTTGTCAAAATGCACAAACTTCTCCACTCTCTCTTCCAGGGGCAGACGGCCCACCCTGTTCCCACGAGCCGCATATCAGGAGCTGTGGCCGTGGCGCGTACGGGGGGGGGCAGGTGGGTCGGCAGCGGCCGGGCGGAGGTACCGTGCAGGTTTAGTGAGTGCATATATAGCAGTATAGCTGGAGTGTGTTGCGGAACCGCAGGGAATACCTTGCGAGGTTCCTGCGGTACAGTTAGAGGGCCTCGGGCTTGCCTGCGACCTGGGGTAAGGATGCAACAAATGGCGTTTTGTTGCTCATTGGGAAGGAGGTGCCACCACAGGGATGCAAATTTTCAACTCCCGATGGTTCTAAACCGCAGAACTGGTTTTCAACATGTAATCGCTTTCTTGAACATATAATGGCTTTTTTGAACATGTAATCGCTTTTGAACAGCGAATCTTTTTAACATCTCTTGAGGCTGCGAAGCCTATGGCCGACTTCATGAAGAGTCCACATACTGACACACCTGCAATAATTTTGTTTTTTTTTTTGGGGGGGGGTGCGGAGTCACGCGCATGGCAGGGGGAAGAGTATGCGCATGGCAGGGGGGAAGCCCCTGCTTTTTATTCTCTCAGA
>KV908526.1:95000-110000 GCA_002005505.1 Botryococcus braunii
TTGATGCCCGACACGAGCCGGACACGATTTTGGGTCCGTTTTAGGGAATGCAATGCAGAAGAGCACGCTGGCATGCTAGCAGGAGAGCATGGCTGCAGAGACACGCGTTCGTGCAGGTGCCATGAATATGGCAAAACCCCCGTGGCTGTGAGACACCTTCGCCAAGGTGTTGCTACATGTTGTTGGGCATGGTGCAATGTTCGTGGACGGTTGAAAGAGGGGGTTTGTTCTGTTAAGACGCGCTCCTTGGGTCCTCCAAGGGGCGCTTTCAGACAATCTTAGGGGCACTTCCCGTGGGATGTGCCAGGGGGTATTCGAGTAGACATGTAGAGCAAGGCTTGCTTCACGGGTTTTTTAAGGCACAGCATTGCATGTCACACTTTTTCGATTGCATGTCACTCACCGTGAGCGGGACGTGGATGTGACAGTCTCTAAACTTAGATCGGATGCTGGATAGCAGATGAATGGGGTAGAGGCTGTGACTCAAGGAAACAGAGGATGGGGTTGGGGAAGTTGCACGAGCAAAGCTGCGACAGACCACTGCCAATGAGCATGTACAGATTGCTCAAATCAGTACCTGCAAACCTCTCTCCCGACGGTTCCAAACAATGCTGGATTGTACGTAGTCTTGAAAATTCTGCCAATAAAGCGACTTCTTTCTCGATTGCCGTTGATTATGTGTTGTTGTAATGCTTGTTCACGGCGCCTGGCTTCTGTACCCCAATATGTATGAGGCATCGTTTACTGATGGGATGTGTACGTCACGTCTGTATTAAGAAGGCTTCATTTAAGTTTGATGCACGTGAGGATTGTGATGAACAGGTCGTTCAGCAGTGATCATGTTGCTATCTTGCAGTGCAGTTCTAAATCTCAATTGGGTTGTACTGCTCTGTTGAACAGCACACCATTCTCTCCCCAAAATTCCAGTAGTCGATTTCTAATTGCATTTCCCTGGCAGTCGCGCACGCACACACACACACACACACACACACACACACACACACACACACACACACGCACACACACACACACGCACGCACACACACACACACACACACACACACACACACACACACAGGCACGCACACGCACGCACACACACACACACACACACACACGCACACACACACACACACACACACACACACACACACACACACACACACACACACACATGTTCTTCTTTGCGACCCACCTCCCCCCCCCCCCCCCAAAAAAAGAGAAACCGCCTAGATGCAAGAAATGCAAGGCTGAACCACAGTGTCCGAGATGACCTCGGATGATTTACCTGGATGACTCATCCGAAGTCATCAGGAGCAGTCTTTTCAGATAGCCTGGGAAGCATATCCCTCTACTTGACACCGAACCTCACTCGACAGGACTTACCCACCAATAAAATGAAAATCAAACCCCCCCGGGGGGGGGGTGGGGAGACATACATCTCTCGTTCTGACACTAAATCCACATGGTGGCCCTGCCTGCAGTCGCGCAATTGCTTTTGGAGGGACTCCTGCGGGGTTCATTGTTGCGGTGCTTCCGGTCTTTAGGGTGCACGCAATCAGGATTGGTGCCCACCCCCAACCCCAGCTACCCTGCCAAGAAAAGGGGAATTCGATGCACCGCCATTGCGGCCAGCCGTTGAAAGCAGCGTCCCGAGCTTGTAAAGGGACTACCCGCGACACATCCAGCACATGTGTATGCCGATCGAGCACATGTATACACTCGTGAGCACCGGTGTACACTCGCGAGCACCTGTGTACACCGCTTGCAGTTGTACTGCCTAACTACAGCTGAAGATGTTCCCTTCTTCACGTTCTCACAGCATTGCTCAAAAATCCTGTTCCCAAAAATGATACAGCGGCTCTTAACGCACTGTCTCTTTTGTACCTCCAGAGCACTCCATAGGTACTTTCCCTGGTACCCTCATATAAGACAAACGTCAACTAATGCATCCCCCATATGCCAACCCCTAACTTAGCGAGTGCAATCGCAGAGTTTGACGCACGACTGCATGCACACGCACATGCATGCGCACGGGCGAACACACACACACACACACACACACACACACACACACACACACACACACACACACACACACACACACACACACACACGCGCACGCACGCACGCACAAGAAGGAATGGACTAAAATGAAAAGGTCTTCGTCTCTTCCAGGGGTAGGGAGCGGAATGACAATTATCATTTGTCATACAAGGCAAAAAACTCTGCTCTCGCCTTGCCAGAGGAGAGCACGCTCTAGTGCCTCCAGAACTTCCCGCTGGGGAAGGTGCTTCCAGCGCGACTGGGCAAAGCGCCTACCGTACTGACTGTACTTCGCTTCACTATCTACAACATCTGATAGGATTGCTTGTGCAAATCGGGCTTTTCCTTTTACTCTTTTTTTTTTCCCCCCGAGCTACGTGATGCAACGCATTGCAGGGATGACCCCCTCCCGTCAGCCGTAGGAGAGGTCGGTATCCTCCCCACCAGGTGCGCTCGGCTGCTCGCGGGGGTTCGCAGACTTGCGGGCCTTCAACAGTGTCTTTGGGGCCGCACGCGGCAACCCAGGGCCCGAGTTTCTCTGCCAAATTCCCAAGCCCACATCCAATCAGTCTTCTCTACCGAATTTGCCTGTGAGAAGACCGTGTAGGTGCTTTTTGGACTGTTGATCTGTCAGTTCCGTGTGAGGGACGGGGGCCGGTTCTTTCAAAACACTGGACAGGTATATACACTTTTCATATTGTTAGATCACTTTGGATTGATTGATCTCGTTCTGGGGTTTTTATGCTGTTCCGCTTCATTTCATTTCGTTTCTTTGCACATCTTCCCGTCCGTGTGTGTGTGTGTGTGTGTGTGTGTGTGTGTGTGTGTGTGTGTGTGTGTGTGTGTGTGTGTGTGTGTGTAGGCGGGGGGCAGGGAAGGGGGGTGGACAGGATGAGTGGGTACTGTGCGTGCCTGTGTGAGCAGGGCGCGCGTGCCCCACACCTGCAAAACGCCCGGCATGGCCTCACGAATTTGAGGGCTTGCGCACGCACACGCGCGCGCGCGCGCACACACACACACACACACACACACACACACACACACACACACACACACACACACACACACGCGCGCGCGCGCACACACCCACCCTCCCCCCCCCCCCGGTTCTCGCCATCCGTCCACAGGGAGGGGATCACCGGGCGCGGGGGGCTGCTGCTCTTGGAGCCTGCACTGCTGCGGCCAGCACTGGTGGTACTGGTCATCACACGCCCAACGCGGGCGGATGGATCGGAAACCGTGCGCACGACTGCTCCCGCCCGGGGGTCCATTTCATGCGCGATCACCACGATCTCCGGCCGCTTGTTGTTGTAAAGTCGACACTCGCGCTTCACTGCCTCTGTAACTATGCGCTCCACAGCCGCCAGTTTTGTGTCCCCCGGTAGCCGCCCCACTGCCCCGTCCGCTGCCTGCTCCCCCCATCCCATCTTCTCACTCCCTCACTCCACATACAAACGCGCACACTCACACACTCTCTCTCTCTCTCTCTCTCTCTCTCTCTCTCTCTCTCTCTCTCTCTCTCTCTCTCTCTCTCTCTCTCTCTCTCTCTCTCTCTCTCTCTCTCTCTCTCTCTCTCCCCCCCCCCCCCTCTCTCTCTCTATCTATCTCTCTCGTTCACACACACACACACACACACACACACACACACACACATACACACACACACACACACACACACACACATACACACGCGCGCGCCCGCGGGAGCGGGTGTGTGTGTGTGTGTGTGTGTGTGTGTGTGTGTGTGTGTGTGTGTGTGTGCGCGCGCGTGCGCGGGAGCGGTTGCGGAGGGGGGACCCACCCGATGCAACTGCTCCAGGAGTCGGCCTTGGTCAATCCACATACCCCGGGTGGTGACTCGAATGCGGGCTCGCAAGCGCGGCAGAAGAGAGGACGGGCTGCGGCTTGGCACAAGGAGATCGTTTCCCCCGTCACCATCTTCCCGCCATTCTCCGGCGCTTTCTTCCGACCCCTCCTCCCCACGCGGGACGGCTCCATCCTCTTCCGGGTTCCGGCCCCCTCCCGCCACGGTACTCCCGTCCACCCCGCCTCCGGCATCCTGGGGACCCGGCTTCAGGTGCCGAGGGATTACCCGCAAGACGTCAATCGCGATGATCACTATTCCCTCCACCGCTAACTGGTTCCGCTCCTCCAAGGCCATCTCGTCCGCGGTCCCCGTGCCCTGCCCCGACACAAAGATTATTTCGTTATGGCCTGTGATTGCTCCCCGTGCCCTGCCCCGACACCAAAAGGTTTTGCATTATGGCCTGTGATTTGTCCCCCCCGGTTCCCAAGGCCCTTTTTGGGATTTCTGACTTTTTGAGTGGCCAGGTGCTCGTGATATTCTGGCCAATCCATTGCTGCAGCAGTGAAACCGAGGTGGTGGTCTAGTGGTTAAAACCCTCAGAGAAAGAGGAGACCCCAGGTTCAAGTCCTGGACCTCCTGAACACTCTGTAGAACTCAGATGTCTTTCTTTTTTCTTTTTTTTTTTTTTTTCCCCTCCAGTCATCAACATGCCTGGACACGCCCTACCTGTGACAGTGACATCAAAGATTCTGACTCCTTCCCCTTTTTCGCTTGCTCCGTTGTGCTTTTGATCTGGTTTGGCCACCTCAGGTGGCACGTCCTTATTAGTTACGGCTAGCGTGTGTGTTGTGGACATCTCATCATGCCCTAGTGCCTGGAAAGATGTAACCCCTCTTCCTTACCTTGAAGGGGGAAAAAAGCTGTTTGCGAATATTGGAAGGTCCCTGGCAACTATCACTTGCGGTCTTTCATGGCATATCAGGTGCTCCTCGACCCCCCCACCCCCCCCCCCAACAAAAAAATCAGAAAACAGACGGTCCCACACGCAAAGCAAAGCCATCCAGGGCCGAGCCAATGCAAAGCTACTGCCCAAGGAGGGCCGCAGCACAGCGCTCGAGGCTGGGGATGGGTTTGGCGACCTAGTCAAATGACGATAAAAATGCGTGCTTAATCCTCGGTAGTGTACAATTCTCCAAACTTAAAATGCTAACACCTTCTCCTGCAAACTCACCACGTGGTCAACCCCTTATCACGCATACCCCCGAGCCACCCTCACAAAGGAAGTTACCACTTACCCACCCACCCTCACAAATCCGTCTACAGAGAGTTCCGCAAGCGTGCACCCTCCCCAACCCCCCCCCCCAAACACACAGACACACACACACACACACACACACACACACACACACACACACACACACACACACACACACACACACACACCCACACACACACACACACACACACACAGACACACACAGACACACACAGACACACACACACACACACACACACACACACTTCCGTGCTTAAGCCTCCTCCTGACCCCTCCCCCCACCACTGGGGGCGGGGCACAGGCAAGAAAAAGGTAGGGGCGGAGGAGGAGACAGAGGGAGGGAGGGAGGGAGGGAGGGGGCCCCTGCCAAAGAGCACACCTTGTTTCCATCGTTGTAGAACAACTGAAGGGGCGCCTCCCCCAGGATCCCAGACTGACTGACGCTGTTGCGACTCCGCTTCTCTGCCAAGCCCAGCATCTGCCCGTTCCGGATGACGTGGGTGGACTGCAAGCCCAGCTCCCGCCCCATTTCCGCGTGCGCGCACAGAAATGCAAACTCGCCGTGCACCGGCAGAAAATGTTGCGGCTTCACCAGCTTGAGCACCTCCTCCAGCTCGTCCCTGCAGGCAGCGCGGAGCATGACGGCCTGACAAGATTGCGTGATGGCCCGACAAGGATAACACGCAGACGGCGTGACAGCCCGACAAGGATTAACACGCAAATTGCGTGACAGCCCGACAAGCATGCGTGACAAGCAGGCGCATACGATGTGACAGGCCGACGAGGACGGCAACACGCATGTAAACGGTCACTAGTGCCACAAATACAGAAGCAAACGCATAGCGAACGATGTCTGCGCCTGCAACTAGAACTTAAGAACTGCTGCTGCGCTAATATTACCTCTGCTGCTGCTGCTACTTCAAGTGCTACAGCTACTCCTACTGCTACTACTGCAACCGGCTATTCCTACTACTGCTGCTGCTGCTGCGGCTGCTGCTGCTGCTACTACAACTGCTGCTGCAGCTATTACTACAACTGCTGCTGCTCCCACTACTACTACCACCACCACCACCACTGCTGCTGCTGCTGCTTCTACCATCACCACCACCAACTACCACTACAATGCTTTTATTCAGCATCTCAGTGTCTCGTCCAGTCCCTTATAGGCTCACTTCATAGCTTACTTTGGGTTACTTTGCTTAAGAAGAATAGCCAATTCAAAGCGATCAGAAACAACCAGAAAATGCCGGCGCTACTACCATCAACACCACCACAACTACTACCATCTTTTCATGCAGCATCTCACTGTCTCGTCCAGTCCCTACAGGACACGGTTTATGGATTATTTTGGGTCACTTCCCTTCGAAAAATAGACAATTCAAGGCGATCAGAAACAACCGGAAAACACACACACACACACACACACACACACACACACACACACACACACGCGCGCGCGCGCGCGCGCTTTTACGTGCACGCACACGCACACGCAAACCCCCCCAACAACAATGACAGAAAGACGGCTGCGGTGAAAGCGGTGAAGGAAGCGGGAAATCGAAAATGGGAAAGGTAGAGCAGGATCGGAAAGGCTGGAGGCAGAAAGGGCAAGTACCGGTAGGCGTGGCCAGACGTGTGGAGGTTTTCGGAGCGGCCCATGCGGATGTTGGCCCCCAGGCCGGCCAGGTCGTTCATCATCTGCATCACGCGAGTGTCGTTGCCGGGGATGACCTTGGCGCTGTACAGGATGAGGTCGTCCCGCCTCACCTTGAGCAGGCTGCTCGCCTCCTTGCTGGCTAGCGCCAACGCTGCTCGTGGCTCCGCCTGCCCCCCCAAATTTTCCATCTTACTCCCCACTCTCTAATAATAGTTTTCTATTCCTTTTTCATGAGTAACTATGTATAACGTTTACTGCATTGCACTCTAATTGTTGTATTAATTTTACTGTACTTCCTATTTACTGAATTTCAAAACAGTTTCATGCTTTTGTACCTACACACACACACACACACACACACACACACACACACACACTCTCTCTCTCTCTCTCTCTCTCTCTCTCTCTCTCTCTCTCTCTCTCTCTCTCTCTCTCTCTCTCTCTCTCTCTCTCTCTCTCTCTCTCTCTCTCTCTCCCTCTCTCACATAGGGAGGTGGGGGAATGGGCAATGCGAAGAAATGCGGAAGGAGGGCCGGAAACCTGGGAACCAGTGGACACGATGAGGAGCTGCGAGGGGTCGTAGTCATCGATGTCGGAGGACGGGATGAGGTCTCGCGGGTCAAAGGGAGCCATCCCCTCCAGCTGGGCAGCTTCCAGATAGGTGTGCAGGCTCAAGCCTATAAAGGCAACTTTGCGTCCCGCTGCGTCTGCCGCTGCCTTCACGCTTCCCAGCCTGCTCCCCGCCCCTCTCCATCTCCACTTAATGGTGCTCAGACTTATATTCACCCCATCCTTCTGCATCTCCCCCCTCCAAGTCCTTCCCCTCTGTTCCCACTAAAAAGCCCCCCCCCCCCCGGGGGATGCGCGCGAGCGCGCGCACACACACACACACACACACACACACACACACACACACACACACACACACACACACACACACAGAGCACACAGAGAGAGAGAGAGAGAAGGGGGGGGGGATTACACCCCAGACACATAGGCACACAGCCAGACAGCACCCACGAGAGCATACACACACACACACACACACACACACTCACACTCACACACACACACACACACACACACACACACACACACACACACACACACACACACACACACACACATGCATGCACGCACACACAGACACAGAGAGAGAGGGTGGGGGGAGAGAGAGAGGGTGAGAGAGAGGGGGGGGGGGGAGAGACAAGGGGGGGGAGCTAGAGAGATGAGCTGCGCGTCTGCACCTGTGGACATTGGAGGCAAACTGGGTAGTGATGATGCGGCCCTTCCCATTATGGGCCAGCACCTTCTCCATCAAGGAGTCCCGCACAACAGCCTCGCTCAGCGTTCGGCCGGGAGACAACACGTTGGTTGAGTCGCTCATGAACAAAGCAACTCCCTCTTTCCCTGTCCCGCATCCCCATAGAGATTAATAGCGCATTGGTTGTACTGCATCCCCGTGGATATGAACAGCGCATTTGTTGTATCGCACCCTGGCGGACATGCCAGTGCGTTAGTTTGTACCGCATCCCAGTGGATGAGGACAGCGCCTTTGTTTGGACCACACCCCAGTGTATATGAATTGCGGATTAGTTTGCACTGCATCCCAGCAGACATGCAGAGCCCATTTGTTTGTACCGCATCTAGGGAATGTGGACAGCGCATTCGTTGTTTGTACTGCATCCTGGTGTCCAGGAACAAGACCTCGTTTGAATCACTCATGAACAATGCAACTCCGACTTTCCCTGTACCGCACCCCAATGATATATGAGGAGTACATTTGTCGAGACCCTTCTGAACGGTGACATCGACAAATGACATGTGGACGTCCCGCATGCATGTGTAGCATGATGGGACCAAAAGGACACAAAAGGGACCACAGTCCTGGATGCGAGAGGCAGAGTTTGCGCGTCTTGCTCGCGCGCACAAGCTCTGCAAGTGTGGGTGGAGAACAAAGGCCCTCTCTGCTTCCTGTAGTGATGAGCCAAATGGCTGCAGAGTGTGGAAAGAGTCCCGCAGTCCCTTGCGGGACCACGTATGGAGAATGTGGGGGGGGGGGGCGCAAAGCCCGGGACTCGGGGATGCTGTTGTGAAATTGTAGAATTTGAAATGGCAAGGGTGGAAATACCCAGAGATTCGAAATGGCAAGGGTGGAAATACGCATAGATTTGAAATGGCAAGGGTGGAAATACCCAGAGATTCGAAATGGCAAGGGTGGAAATACCCAGAGATTTGAAATGGCAAGGGTGGAAATACCCAGAGATTTGAAATGGCAAGGGTGGAACCACCCAGAGATTCGAAATGGCAAGGGAGAAAATACCGAGAGATTCGAACATCGAGCGATTGAAGAATTGTCCATCGAGCGGCTCCTCGTCGATCTTCCAGTCGCCGGTGTGGACGATGTTGCCGTGATCGCTGCGCAGAACCATCCCGCAGCAGTCGGGGATGGAGTGCGTCACGCGGATCGGCTCGCACCTGTGCCCGCGCCTCCCAAGATACAATGGGGCTCGGGCGGGGTAACACTCACATCTTGATCCGGACCGATATGATCATCTTCTATTTCGGGATTGGACACTGCCACCCTTGCGTTTCAGACAAGGACAATTCCTCGAGTGCGTCACACGCGCACATGCACGCACGCACGAACGCGCGCACACACACACACACACACACACACACACACACACACACACACACACACACACACACACACACACACAAAACCCAGGCCCCCCCCCCCCCCGCGCCTTGCCGAAGGGAGATGAAGATTACCCCACTGCGGGGGGAGATGGGGATTACCCCACTGCCAACAGAAAGGAGAGTGTGTGCACTCAGAAAACTCTGCTAACTCAAAAAAGTGTGCAAACTCAAAAAGCGAGCGAACCCGAAAAGTGTGCGCGCTCAAAAAGTGCGCGCGCTCAAAAAGTGCGCGCGCTCAAAAAGTGCGCGCACTGAAAAAGCGTGCGCACTCAAGAAATGTGTGCAATCAAAAAGTGTGTGCAATCAAAAGGTGTGCGCACTCGAAAGGGCCCAGTGGGAAGCGGTCGCCGATGTTGAAGGTTTTGAAGCGGCGCTCGTCGTACATGTTGAATTCTTGCATCCGCCGCTTCATGAGCTGCATGGCAAAGCCTCCCGCATATATGGGCGTATTTGGGTCCAGCGCAGGCACCACCTGCCCACCCCCCCCCCCCACAAAAAAAAGTCGGCAAAAATCATATCTTCCTCCTTACTTTCTTGTCCCCGTAACACACAACAGAGAGACCATGAGGAGAATTACGTCCCGCATGTTTGTATCAACAGTCTCTGTGCCCCAAGGGGCCTTCGTTGAGGTTGTTTCTGGTGGTGGCTGTGAATGAAGCAGAGTGCGACCTTTGGACGATGTCATCGCAGCAGTAGCAGACGTGGGGTCGAAAATCTCCCCTTTCCAAAATCACAACCCATTTCAAATAAAATAAAATAAAATAAAATAAAATAAAATAAAAAATAAAGAAATGGGTCCGCACCCAAGGGAGTGCCCCGATGTGATCCTCGTGGCCATGGGTGATGATGAGCGCTTCGATCCGATCCCTCCACTGCGCCAGGAAACTGATGTCCGGAAGGATCTTCTGCATGCCCAGGTCGCTGAAGCTGCATGCCCCCAAACACCCCCCTCAGCTGCGCATCTGAAAAGGGATTGACAACTGATGTCCGGAAGGATCTTATGCACGCCTAGGTCGGTGAGACTCCGCCCCTCCCCCCCCCCCCCCCCAAAACAAAACACCGCCCTCAGCTGGCAGATTGATAACAAATCACAAACGTTTGATATCCGCAACGATCCTATGCATCCCCAGGTCGCTGAGATTCCCGTTTAAACTGCATGAAAAACCCTGACATTTTTGCCCTTCTGCCGCAGGTCAGCCAAAGGCGTTGCCAAAAGAAGGAAACAAGGAAGGAAGGTACGAAGAAAGAATGCAACGTTTTCTAGGAAAAGCAAACATTTCCTTCAAGTTAAAAGCTTTTTTGACAAATCTTTCTGATCACTTTCAGCTGGAAGGGGGAACCCGGGGGGGGGGGGGGACGGATATGAGCATGGCATATGAGCAGGCAATATGAGCAGGGGATATGAGAATGGGAACCCACTCGGGAAACATGAGTCCGGCGTCGATGAGGATGTAGCGGTCATGAACACCGACCAGCATGCAGTTCATGCCGATCTCCCCGAGACCGCCAATGGGGAGGACCCTCAGGGGAGGCCCCTTGCCTGGGGGAGGCCCGGGAAAGGGTCGGTTGCGGCGGTGGGAGAGGGCCGACCCCAGGTGATCTGTCCCGTCACTGCGCAGAGTCATCTTCTGGCTTGCCCGGTCTCCCCGCACACTGGGCGGCCGGTCCCCTGTGGTTCCTCACAGGTGGCCCCCCCCCCTCAGTCAGGCCCCCCTTATGAGGGGAGCACAATGCAGCTGCTGCACTTACTAAAGGAGGGAGGGTGGCCTTCGTGCCAGGAGACACCCTCAAAGGCTCCCCGTCCATCCCCGGGCATTGCCCCTGTTCCTTTTTTCTGGCTGCTTAGTCTTTCGAGCAAGTTTGCAACCTCTCAGCAGTCTGGCCCTTGTGTGCTGTCTTGAACGAGTTGTAGACATGATTTGTCATCCTGAGTAGATGTGCCGTCAGCCATCTTGGTTGGAAACAATCCCCTCTCAGCCTCCGACAAGGATTCCTCATTCACAAGGCCCAGGGTCTGCGCTCATTTCGACCCCACAAGACGGGAAAAACATGCAAACCGAGAGAAACGCAAAAAGCCCGAATTCTTGCTGTTGACAGCGTCACTATATGTGCAACGCTTCAACAACCAGCGCCAATACGTCTCCACGGTCTCCCAGGCTGAAATTGGACAATGCCGATAAGAACCTGGTTCCTGTTTGTGCTACCTGTTCCTGTTAAGTACACAAATGTACACACATGAAGTGCTACAACCACCGCGCTTGTACAAACCAGCCCCCCTCTTCCTGAGAAAGAGAAACTCAACTCCCACGCCCTAGCCTGCTCTTTGAGAGTCTCGCGCCCTCTCCACATTTGGCCACCGACGAGAAGCTTCTATCTTGAACCACATTCTTACAATGCAGGTGCAGTGCATGTAGGCTAATGTGATGCAGAAGCTAGTTACAGCTGTGGTACACGTGGAGTCCTCTATCAGGCACCTTGAGCGCCAATTTGGAAAACGGACGAATTTAGAGCCAACGCATTGAGTAGAAGTGCGAATCCTATAATGATGCGTAGCCCTTTGAGCGGTCGACCATATCTAAACGGAATGTATTTCTCCAGGGCCCCAACGCGCTTGCAATAAAAACAAGCAACATCGTTGAGGAAACAATATCCCAAAGAGTGTGCAAGCTCGTTAATTACGACTTATGGTTAACGTACCTCTCTTGCAGTGCACTCTCAGCGATGTCGTTTTTCTCGGAACATCCCTGGCCATTGCAGGCCGTGGCACCCATTGGTCAAAGCATCCGTAACCATGTATCCTCTTTGATGTCTGCATATTAATGAAGTTAGGAAAATGAAGCTTGACTGCGACAAATCGACATGCCTAGCCACCAATCTAGCCACGGATTTATGTCGGCGTGATGTGCTGGTGACACGACTAGCAGCGTTGGAAAGAGAGTCTCCACAACACGTATACACACAGAAGACCGCCGGACAATTATAAATGTGAAGAAATCATTTTGAAAGACTGAAACGACTTTCCAACACAGTCCTCCTTACCGCTCTGTTTAGCTTTGCGGAACGGATCCGGTACACGGATTGCTCCAGCCGTACGACCCCAGGGCCCGAGTCGGCGCCCACTCGGGGCCTAGCCACCCCCAGCGGAGTCCCACTGGGAGCCTCCCCGTCTTCGCTTCCAGTGCACCTCAAGAGAAAAGTTTGAAAGAAAAAATGTATCATTTCTTCTTTCCAGAGCCTGGTAGCAGGTCTTGGACCCAGGGCCATGGCCAGGGCGCTGCTATTGAGTTGCTGTATCGATAGATATCTGTAGCTATATATAGCTATATAGCTGCCTATTGAGTTGCTACATAGCTGCTATTGAGTTGCTTCTTTACATATTTGCAAAGGAGGACTGCTTTGTTGGACATGACTGTATGCCTCACAACGGCTGGCTCCTTAGACAAGGGTTGGCAGCCGCGCTGGTACACTCACTGCAGGGGAATAAGAACCTACAACGCGGGCCTCTACCAATGCTGGCACGGTCTTTTTTTCCAGCACCTCGAGCGCAGTCCTAGTGCAACGGCCTTAGAATATATGTGCCCTGTGGGGCACAGTGCTATAGTGCCCTATGGGGCACCGTGTAGGCCTTCGTTATGCGCAGCATTGCAAGCGAGGCTTACCATTGGCCTTTGGCTTGGTTCATAGAGCGCTTGACCGATTTGGCTGCGTCACATGGCCAGTGGGAGTGTCTTCAAATCTTGGAACGGTGTGGACCACGGCCCCTGAATGTTAAAAATAGTACCCTGCAGGTATATATGCTAGAAAAGACCTACAGCTATGGGCGTGCAGGCCACCAATAGGTCTGCAGGCTACTGGCCATCATCCCCCATCACGCCCTTTGGGCTGGGTTGATGTGATCCTCCTTCTCCTCCTCCTCCTCCTCCTCCTCTACAGCTCAATAAATTCCCCTCTCCGCGCAACTGGCGCTTAGTCAGGGACTGTCACTAATAGTTGCCACTTCACACCACTACCTAAAACTTAGACATATCCATCTCCAGGCTCGGCGAAGGGGGCCACAGAGTCGTCACTCTATTATCGCGCTGTAGTCGATGCGCATGCCTGGATGTTTGACAAAAAAAGTCGGGTTCAAGGCGCGTGTTGTTAAACTATTTCACATGGCGATCATATCGTTGAAAAGTACACTACAATTTTCAATTAATTAACTATCAATTAACTATAACAATATCCATGCAGCCTTGCCTTAAGGATTTGGTCCCAAGCTTGACCCGCTTAACGAGTTGGTCCCAAGCTTGACTCGGTTAAGGAATTGGTCCCAAGCTTAACCCGGTTAAAGAATTGGTTCTAAGCTGATCCTATATTTACAACCGAATTTTCCCTCATGTTTAGGAGGGAACCAACGACAGCTCGCAAGGGCGGTGCGTATGCCTCATGAGCACACGCAACAGCGTCAGTCATGAGTCATGAACTATGCAAAAAACAATGGAAAAAGCTGAAAGCCCACGACTAATTCGTCGCGGGGTTTGCGTGCCTTCGCCCCACGTCCACACCACGCATATCCATGCCATGCGAGCGAGCTCGCTCGCTCGCTCTCTCCCTCCCTCCCTCCCTCTCTCTCTCTCTCTCTCTCTCTCTCTCTCTCTCTCTCTCTCTCTCTCTCCTCTCTCTCTCTCTCTCTCTCTCTCTCTCCCCCCCCCTCCTCTCTCTCTCTCTCTATATATATATATCTATCTCTCTCTCTCTCTCTCTCTCTCTCTCTCTCTCTCTCTCTCTCTCTCTCTCTCTCTCTCTCTCTCTCTCTCTCTCTCTCTCCTCTCTCTCTCTCTCCTCTCTCTCTCGTTCTCTCCCCCCCCCCCCCCTCCCTCCCCCTCTCCCTCTCTCTCCCCCCCCCTCTCCCTCTCCTTGCCCTACCCTCCCTCTTTCTCATCCCCTTCCTCTCTCACCCTTTCAAACACCATAACCCCCCCCCAAAAAAAACCCACCCATAAGCACACACATACACGCACAAGACCAAGTACAGGGGCCATCTGTACTTCCTCACATGCCTCCTTGTACCACACACCAGAACAGCCACCCTCTCCAGGAGCAAGGTGCGCACTCCGTACATCCCCAAACCACGCTGTTACAAACCTTCATGCCCAGGTCCTTCGCACAATTCAGGCGCTGCAGCAGAAGGCGCTCAAGAAGACTGAGCTGTGCCAGAAGTCGCTGAGGCAGATGGCATTGTGCCAAGATGAGCTGGAGACGATGGCCCTGGGGCAGCATTCGACGTGGTGGAAACCGCTGGGGCGAAATTCGCCGTGGTAGAAACCGCTGGGGCAAAATTTGATGTGGAATAAGCCGCTGCGGCAGAATTTGCCGTGGTAGAAGCTGCTGGGGCAGAATTTGCCCCAGCGGCTGTGGCCGAATTCGATATGGCAGAGGCTGCTAGGGCAGACTTCGCTATGACAGAAGGCGGTGTCGCAGAAGCTGCTGGGGCAGAAGCCGCTGTGGCAGGAGCAATCATTGCCTGAA
>KV908526.1:112500-127352 GCA_002005505.1 Botryococcus braunii
TCTGAACCCCTACAAGGTTCGGATTTCGGAGTTTCAGGCTTTTGGGGGCTGGACCTGATTGACCATTACGATTTTCGTTGTTTTATTTTCATTTTCATTATTCCTATCTTTTCTTTTTCCTTTTTTTTTTTTTGGTCCCGAATTGTAGCAGGTTTTGAAATATACACTTTGAAAAGTGATTTTTTCTTTGAGAGTTCCGGAATGGGAACACAGGCACAGACCTGCAGGTACGCTGACTCGGAGAGTTTGCTGCGTCCGAGATCTCCCCTCCCCGCCGCACCTACAAATCCCCCCGCAGACCTTCACTTCTGCTTCACCTAGCTAACATCTGGCGTTGTTTGCTTGCTTGCTTGCTTGCTTGTTCGTTTGTTGAATTTCTGGGTTTGAGTCGAAGCCAAAATTCCCAATCTCCACCATATTCTAATACTAACAAGTTATGGCATCATCATCATCATCCATCATCCATCATCATAATCACCATCACCATCATCACCATCACCATCATCATCATCATCATCATCATCAGCAGCAGCAGCAGCAGCAGCAGCAGCAGCAGCAGCAGCAGCAGCAGCAGCAGCAGCAGCAGCAGCAGCACATCAGTACCGTTGTCGTCGTCAGCATCATCATCCCATCGTCGTCGTCGCAGCAAACGCCATTAATAGCCAACAAACGCCTTTGCACAGCAAACAAGACAAGAACACCACCAAAAGGCGAAAACAACGAACGGAAAGGGAAAAGGGAAAAAAGGGAAAACCAAAAAAAGAAAAAAAAAGAAAAACAAAAAACAAAAAAAAGGAAAAGAAACACACACACACACACACACACACACACACACACACACACACACACACACACACACACACACACACACACACACACACACACACACAAACCCAACGAAACCAAGCAGTGAAACAATGAGCTAAGTGAAGGGGGGGGGGGGGCCGCACACACCGTCGGCACCACTGCTGAGCAGAGAGGCCCGAGCCTCCACAAAAGGGGCAGCTCCCAGAGATCTGGGGAGGCTCGCATGGGCCCGCCGGGTCCGGGCCGTGGCCCCCACCACCATCGCGCCAGCCTGCGGACGACCTCAGATGGGTGGGCGCTTTGACGCTGACTCGACGCCATGTAGTGCCTAGCCCATGGCAGCCCCCGCAGAGGCGCACCCGCGCTGGCGCGGACGTGCAGCCCCTGCACTCCTCGCACTCTCGCATCACCTTCACCTGGCCCCCACACCCCCGCCGCTTCAGGGTGGGGTTTCAGGGTAAGGCTTCATGGTGGGGTTTCAGGGTAGGGCTTCATGGTGGGGTTTCAGGGTGGGGTTTCAGGGTTGGGTTTCAGGGTGGGGTTTCAGGGTAGGGCTTCATGGTGGGGTTTCAGGGTGGGGCTTCATGGTGGGGTTTCAGGGTAGGGCTTCATGGTGGGGTTTCAGGGTGGGGTTTCAGGGTAGGGCTTCAGGGTGGGGTTTCAGGGTGGGGTTTCATGGTGGGGTTTCAGGGTGGGGCTTCATGGTGGGGTTTCAGGGTGGGGCTTCATGGTGGGGTTTCAGGGTGGGGTTTCATTTCTCCAACCCAAAACAAACGACTTCCGGACGGAAGATGAACAGGCTGCGAGTGGGAATGGAGGGGGGGACATGGGGAGGAAAAAAGGGGAGGAGGAAAAGGGGAGGAGACATGAGAAGAAATGCATGCTCCGCTGTGTGGCATGGGGTTGTTGGCCTGCAGGGCCCCCTGGACCTGGCAGGGCCACCCCGAATCCCCATATGGGGAAGGAGAGGGGACAGGGAGGCACCGTTACGGACCACCCGCCCAGCTCCTTTCTCTGTCCCTTCTTCTCGTCCTCTTTCTTTACCGCCCCTCCCCCCCCCCCCCCCCCAAACACACACCCAGGCACATGCATATCTAGAAATGAGGACTCATTCGCACGAAAGTCGCCCCGGGGGAAGGGGGGGGGCAAAATGGGGCCGGGGAAAGGCCCCGCGGGTCGGCGCGCCCCTCTGTTTCCGCGGGGGTCCCTCCCCTACCCCCAAAAGGAAGGGGAGGGACCCCTGGGGGGTAAGGGGTTTGCGGGAGGGGGGAGGACGGGAGGAGGTGGGGAAGTTACCCGTATGAGCTTTTCGGCACCAAGAGCAGCCTCATGGAAGTCCAGCAACACTAGGGCCATGACATCTTCCCCCCTCTCCGCTTTCAATACCCCGCTCCTGTTCTCTGCTACCCACACCAACGGTGTTGACTTCCCCACAAAACACTTGAGCGGCTTGACTTCTCCACAAAAAACACTCAGAGCGTGTTGACTTCCTCCACAAAACCACTCGAGCGCATCGACTTCTTCACAAACCCCCTCGAGCGTGTTGATTTCATTCACAAAATCACCCGAGTGTGTTGACTACATCACAAAACAGTACGCACATTGACTCCTTCCACAAAATCTGCTCGTGTTTCTTGCATGCTAGCCATGCCAAGCGTGTTGCCTTCTTTGCATCATCCGCTCCTGTTCTCTGCTACCCCACAAATGAATTGACTTCTTTTAGATGAGCCGCTTTTGTTTCCTGCATGCTACCCATACCAAGAACGTTCGACTTCAACAGGGAATCAGCTCATGTTCCATGCACCCTACATTATACCAAGTGCGCAGACTTATTTTGACGATCCGCTCGTGCTCTCTGCTGCCCAAGCCAGTGCAGTGACTTTTCTCTTGACTTTTTTATACATGATGCGCTCCGGCTTCCTGCATGCTACCTATACCAAATGCGTTGACTTCCTTAGACAATCCGCTCCTCTTCTTTGATGATGGAAACCTTCGAGCAAGCTATGCAAAGTGCTTTGACTTCCTTAGATGATCCACTCCTCGTCCCTGCATGCTAGCTATGCAAAAGTGCTTTGATTTCCTTAGATAAACCGCTCCTCTTCCCCGCATGCTAGCTATGCAAAAGTGCTTTGACTTCCTTAGATAAACCGCTCCTCATCCCCGCATGCTAGCTATGCAAAAGTGCTTTGATTTCCTTAGATAAACCGCTCCTCTTCCCCGCATGCTAGCTATGCAAAAGTGCTTTGACTTCCTTAGATAAACCGCTCCTCATCCCCGCATGCTAGCTATGCAAAAGTGCTTTGATTTCCTTAGATAAACCGCTCCTCTTCCCCGCATGCTAGCTATGCAAAAGTGCTTTGATTTCCTTAGATAAACGGCTCCTCTTCCCCGCATGCTAGCTATGCAAAAGTGCTTTGATTTCCTTAGATAAACGGCTCCTCTTCCCCGCATGCTAGCTATGCAAAAGTGCTTTGATTTCCTTAGATAAACGGCTCCTCTTCCCCGCATGCTAGCTATGCAAAAGTGCTTTGATTTCCTTAGATAAACGGCTCCTCTTCCCCGCATGCTAGCTATGCAAAAGTGCTTTGATTTCCTTAGATAAACGGCTCCTCTTCCCCGCATGCTAGCTATGCAAAAGTGCTTTGATTTCCTTAGATAAACGGCTCCTCTTCCCCGCATGCTAGCTATGCAAAAGTGCTTTGATTTCCTTAGATAAACGGCTCCTCTTCCCCGCATGCTAGCTATGCAAAAGTGCTTTGATTTCCTTAGATAAACGGCTCCTCTTCCCCGCATGCTAGCTATGCAAAAGTGCTTTGATTTCCTTAGATAAACGGCTCCTCTTCCCCGCATGCTAGCTATGCAAAAGTGCTTTGATTTCCTTAGATAAACGGCTCCTCTTCCCCGCATGCTAGCTATGCAAAAGTGCTTTGATTTCCTTAGATAAACGGCTCCTCTTCCCCGCATGCTAGCTATGCAAAAGTGCTTTGATTTCCTTAGATAAACGGCTCCTCTTCCCCGCATGCTAGCTATGCAAAAGTGCTTTGATTTCCTTAGATAAACGGCTCCTCTTCCCCGCATGCTAGCTATGCAAAAGTGCTTTGATTTCCTTAGATAAACGGCTCCTCTTCCCCGCATGCTAGCTGTGCAAAGCGCTTTGACGTCTGTAGAACAAGCCACTCCTCTTCTCTGCAAACGGTACCCAGAGCATTGACTGCAGAGACAGGTTGTCAAGTAGTCTCATATCCAGGTTGACAGCAATTCCTTCTTCCAGGGAAGCCTTGAATAGAGACAGAATGTGCAGGGCAGGAGCAGAGACAAAACTGGGGCAGCTGCCTAAAGAGCTCTTTCCCATGACAGACCCCAAATGTATCGCTGGGGCTCCCTTCCGCTTTTTCAACGAAAAGGGGCCAGGGAGGAGGGGTTTCTCCAGGATTCAAGAACTAAATGAACAAATCTCCATGTGATGAGGATGTGGTCAAGTGGAAAAAACGTGGAACTTAAAACATAAGAAATGAAATCAAAGCCCAAACCAAAACCAAGAGAACAAGAACAAGAACAAAAGCCAAAGAAGGAAAAAAAGGGAAAGATGAGGGGGCTGCGCAATTCACCTAGCCAAGAAGGGGTTGACTGCCAGGGGGCTGTGTGGTGATTTGAACGGGGTGCAATGCCGTCCAGGCCGTACAAGCGGTACCGTTCCCGCAGATCGGTGTCGGAGAGGACGGCATATGCTCGCCTAGCATTCTGCTCAGCAGAGAGGCCCTCCAAACCAATCAGCACCATCTCTTTTACCTCTTCCATGGGGCAGTTACCACCCGCACCCAGTCATTCTCGCCAATCCCGAACACGAATACAGCCCAATCAGCTACAGGCCGCTACTGAAAAAGGTTTTCTTGTCAGTTATGTTGAAACCCCATGTTTGTAGCGTTTGCAAGGGTCAGCTTTTGTATTCATGAGTTGCAGGCCATATCACCATTTGCCACGATGAGTTTCGGACCTGCGGACCAAGACAACTAACTAGCAATGTTTTGTAGAGGGACTAAGGAGAGTTGCTACAGCATGTGTCTGCTGTCAAAACCTCCTTGAATACCAGAGGACAGCGGATCTCCAGCACATCCCAAAAGACGAGGTGGAGGAGGGGGGGGGGGGGGGGCGGGAGGAGACGGAGGAGGAGGAGGAGGAGGAGGAGGAGGAGGAGGAGGAGGAGGAGGAGGAGGAGGAGGAGGGGGAGGAGGAGATATCAATCCAATTTCGACTCTTATCCATCTACCTATACTGTGGGCACAGGCCAAGGGGATAAGAGTGGTCTACATGTGTCTCCATTGCTGTCTGAGACCTCCACTGTCACGAAGAGGCCAGACAAGCTGAAGTCCTGCCATCATAAATTTCGGGAGACCTTCTTGGAACAAAGATTTGCTGTGCAAAAATTGCTCCCACCTTGAATATACTTCGCGAGGACTGGTCAGATCTCACGTCTGGATGATGAACACGGGCAATGCGGCGGAACGCCACCTTTATATCAAGCTGTGAGGCATTTGGGCTTACACCCAAAACCTCATACAAAGAGGTGTCATTATGCGTTGGGTACTGGCCCTTTGAACAAAGGAAGCGACTCGCTGACCTTGCCGGCAGTTGCGAGTCGATGGACTCCCGCACAAAATGAAATCTTTGACCGCTGGTTCGGTGTCGTTTGAGTCTCCCGTAAATTTCCCTCCCTACATGATCAAAACTTTCGAAAGCAATGGCCTGAGGTACATGCAAACAAGAAACATGGCACATACCCACAGCAGATCCCCAGGAACGGCTGGACCGCAGATGGCTACACAACCAATCAACCAGCTATGAAAATACGAAATGCCAGATGCAGTCCTATCAAACATATATGTGTATACGTTGATAGTTTATTTTCGTGTCTTATCTGACCTCGGGCAACCCCCCAAATGCTTGATCCTTGTTTTGCGGTACGATACCTGCAGTGTACTGCCTCTGAAGGAAAGAAGTTTGGGTGCCTATCCCAGGGGTTTTAAAAAAAAAGTGTGCCCGTACCAATGTGGAGCCCGTACCAATGGACCTTTCAAACTTCTTTCCTTGAAAACAGTAATGCTGAACCCAGCACACCATCCCATGCACCCTTGAACTGCGTGTCGTTTCTTTTCCCCTCACTTAAGTTGGCGCTTTTAACTGTACCATATGGTGTCACACACCGTATGTTCTCGACAAGCAGCCACTTCCCAAATTTCATAGCGTAGTAGATTGGTTGTTTTGATGGATCCTGCACATTCACCTGATTCGCCATAGAATGGTCAGGAACAGGCAAAGAACGGATGCGGAACCTATCACGAGTCCCCCACTCAGTTTTATCTGCTTCTTATTCTTGTGAGCTTCCCCAGCCGGAACTTTTCAAACGGTTCCCAACCACGTCGCACAGGTCTCAAACAGCTGAACTGTTCCCAACCACGTCGCATCGGTCTCCCAACATGCTTGAAGTTTCTCCCGAACAGGTCCCAAATGACTGTCCTAGAAAGCTTTGGGACATGGTGGGGACACATTTCTCTTTATAGCGCGTGCGTGTGAGGTGCACATCTCTCTCTCTCTCTCTCTCTCTCTCTCTCTCTCTCTCTCTCTCTCTCTCTCTCTCTCTCTCTCTCTCTCTCTCTCTCTCTCTCTCTCTCTCTCTCTCTCTCTCTCTCTCTCTCTCTCTCCCCCCCCCCCCTTGCCCCCTGTTTATCCAGCCCCCCCCCCCCCCCCCCCGCGGGGTGCGCGCGCGCCTGTGTGTGTGTGTGTGTTGGGGGGGGGGGGGGGGGTACTGCCTGTCGGGAAAGAAGGTGGGGGAGCTCAGCGATGCGCCATTGAGAGGGTGGTTGGGAAATGAGCCAATCCTGAGCTGATTCTGAATAAATTTAGCGATTAAATGCGCATGAGGAGTCTTGCAAGTATGTCGCAACGGATCGGTCTTGAAAATGCTTGCGCAGGAGGAAGAGTTGCAGGTTGCATTCAGTGCATGTACTTCAAATAGTTGCTGTTCCCTAGGAATTTGACACTCGAGCTCGTCTTGAATCTCCAGAGTGTTCACTCCGGACTTGCTGCAAACCGTTTCCCTGCAGGGTTTCAAAACCTTCTTCTTTTGCTTCTCACGAAACTCGGGTGCTAGCCACAACACCTGCAGCTGACGATGATGCCTCTGCCTGGGTACCCCAAGAATATGGCATATCCCGTTTTAGTATGGGTACCCTAACTAATGATCGTACCTCTACCTGGCAAAACAGATGGCCCAAACCCTGCTGAAGATTTAAAACTCTCGCAACTGTAAAAAATACGTGGAGATGCCATAATACTCAAATCATAATCTCTTGTACCAGTACGCAGGGTACAACGACATGCACATTAATGGCATGCATGCATTTAACATTCAAAAGCAATTATCGTCTCCAACAGACCTAGTAGAGATGAACCGCTTTTGCACGGGGTGCCACGTCCCCACCCATAACAACCCAACTTCAGGATCATTGATGGATTGATAAAGCCATGGGATGTCTTGGATGCCATGCTGACAAGGGCCGGAGGTCTTGAAGCACCGCACAGGCATAGATGAAGTTGGAAGCAGCTAATGTCAGGAAAACCGTTAAAAGCGCGGTATTTGAAGTTTCGATTTTGACACAAGGTAGAGAGCATGCTTCTCCCCTTCCTTAAAAAGATGCCGAAGACCATCGAAAGACATGAGGCTCCCGAGCTGGAACAAGGTTGGCTGCTGGAGGTTTGCATCGTTTACGTAATCAACGACGACGGTCTCAGGAACGGTTTTCTGCAGGCACAGCGCTACCCTCTCTGCAGAGCCAAAGAAGGAACCGTCGTGGCACCACTTCCCGCGGAAGTTGGCCATGGGCTTCCAGTCAAGCAGGCCGGGGAAGTGAGCAGATGCCAGTAGGGCATCTATTAGATCATCCCTGGTGGAATACCTGCATTCCACACTATATTGGGTCAAAATCAATCTTTCGGCAGCAGAAATTTGACACGAAGCATGTACACAACAAGCAACAAGTTAATTATGCATTCGACCGAGGCATTGATTCAAAGCTCAGCCATGCAGTGCAGTGAGCGCAATTTGGCATGTTCATGAAGATGCGTTGTTGCACATGCATGCCACTTCTAGGTTTTGCGTTTAGCAACCCTGACCGTTACAAGAACCGTATGAAGTAAAGGGCTTGTGATCACATAAGGCTTCTAAATTGACAGTCTCGGACAGTGCATGCACAACGAACAGGTAGGCCCCTCTTCCCACTCACTCTTCCCGGCGTTCTCTTCTCCCCATCTGTTCAACTTCGCCGCCTTTGCTTCCGGCCCGCCCCCCCCCCCCCATCCAACACACACACACACACACACACACACACACACACACACACACACACACACACACACACACACACACACACACACACACACACACACACACACACACACACACACACACACACACACGCACACACACACACACACACACACACACACACACACACACACACACACACACACAGTCACCCACTTGAGCATGCGCAAACGTTGCTAGTATGCAAGCATGGAGGCTCGCACAATTTAGCAGATTTCCGCCCTGGGCTTCACGCTCTCATGCTCCCTTCTAAGAATATCCCCTCCCTTCTTAGAATATCTCCCCTGTCTGCCCCCCCCCCTTCCTTGGCTCCCCTCTTCTCAATCAAAAACGCTTTCTTCTTCTCTCCATCATGCCCAGCCTCACCGTACGTAATTCCGTTCGACGGGAGGACATTTGCTTTTTCGTGCTTTTCCTTTCTCCTCTTTTTCACATTCTCCCCTTACTGCCCTGCATTGAAGCGAGGAGTACCGAATGCCATGCCAAGGGTACGAATCACAACCAGGGTCCCGTCGAGACCAAAATGACTAAAAAGAGGTGTTGTATGGCAATGAACACTTTTGAAATCATCAACAAGCCGCCATACATGTCAACATAGACTTGGCGTATGCTCCAGAAGCCGACTTCGTTAAGTAACAAATGCACTTTGCCAGAGCATATGGTGTGTGCATCTTGTGGGAGGAGGTCCTCAAGCCACTGCCGCACTATGCTTCCCCAGATTCCAAGCAGACCCAGCCTCCTGTTGAAGACATCTCTTCGACTTGCCAATCTGAAAGCGTGTGTCATTGCTTCTTCGCAGCTCACATCACAGGCTGCAAGGGCACTGACAAGTCCACCGGACGACGCCCCAACAAAAGAACACTGCGACAGATTCCAGTGTCTTTTTAAGCCTTCAAAAACACCTGCAAACAGGCAGAATAGAAATTCAATAACTGATATACAGAAAGTCAAGCAAATGGATAGTTTCAGTTGCCGTCAGGTAGGTGCCCCTGGAGGTGCATGATCAAGGTGAATACGTCGATCACGGTCAAGTCGCCTGTAAAATGAAAAAAGGACACGAGAAATTACATGAGATCACCTAGCTGCCAGAAGCAATATATTCCACCAGCGGTTCCCACAATTACGGGCAAGTGTTGCGGACCGCAACCTCGTATACCCGGAGAGCAACCGACGTCCCGAAATTTCTCTAAAAGGCTCTCAACGGGCTTCAAGTGATATATTTCAAAATTCATGTAGCTATCAACTCGTTGCATTGCATTGGATTCTTGCCTTATCAACTCCCAATCCCTTGCAACGGTCTGCACGACAGCCTGCCCCGACACCTCGTTCAAGGTATTTCACGTATCTTTCCCTCCATACACACGGTTAAATAACAGCCCATTCTCTAATACTGAGCAGACTGATGCTCATATGCGACAGCATAAAACTTCGAGTGGTTGGATAGCTCATCAATTGACTACGATGCACTTCTGAGTGGCTCCTTTTCAAATCGCTGTCGGATGGTTTTCCTGGTGAACCTGGATTTTCTTCCGTTTTCCTCTGTAGTCAGTTGCCTCCTGCTGGGTTGATGTAATTCCTTCCTTCCTCCTGGGGCGACACGTGACGTAGGAACCGCGTGGGGCGGCACGTGACGTCGCGCTTATGGCGGATACTTCGGAAGTGGCCACTTTTGATTATGTTTCGCGCTAGGTTCTGGACTCCAA
This sequence comes from Botryococcus braunii, assembly GCA_002005505.1. Lineage (NCBI taxonomy): Eukaryota > Viridiplantae > Chlorophyta > Trebouxiophyceae > Botryococcus > Botryococcus braunii. The sequence continues at coordinate 122,392 of KV908526.1, forward strand.
TCAGAAGCCATTTTAGACCACCGGGAGTTGTGTCGAACCTGTGGCGGATTCAGAATCTGGAGCCATAACTTCGGGCCAAGGGGAACTCAATAGAAGCTGATCATCCCCGCATCAACTTAGGGTATCACCCTCAGAAAGTGAAAAAACGGAGAAAATGTCCCTGCCGCCGCGGATGGCTGACATCTCAGACCCAAAACATGTACATATATCCAAGCGCAGACGATGGCCTAGCGCTATGCAATCAGCCCTGATTGTACCAGCAAGATCTCAAGCTTTTGACTGTACTTCTCATTCAATAAGAGGATAGGGGTGTGTGTGTGTGTGTGTGTGTGTGTGTGTGTGTGTGTGTGTGTGTGTGTGTGTGTGTGTGTGTGTGTGTGTGTGTGTGTGTGTGTGTGTCTCTGCGTGCATGCGTGTGGGGAGGGGGCAAGAATGGCTCTGCTACTTTTGCTCATCCTTCTTCCCTCCCATCGTTTGCTCGTACAACCCCCTCTCCTACGTTTTCCTTCTCCTTCCATCTCGTATTCTACTGCTCCACCTTATAAGCGAGCAATATCCTATTAACTGATGTTCGCACACCCTTGGAATAGTGGGCGGGTCTTGTGGGGAAAAGGGAGGGTCGGGTTGTATGCACCCCCCCCCCTTCCCACCCTTCCACACGCACACCACAGACTTGCACCCACAGACACCCTCCCCCCCCCCCCCCCCCCCCAACACACACACACACCCCGCCCGCCCACCCCACCCCATGGCCAGGCGCATGCATATTCGGCATATACCTACAGCTGTAGGTATACACCTATTTATCTGCAGAGCTCCATGTGGGGCACAAATTTGGGGGGGGGGGGGGGATCTGGATCGTTCCCTTCGAATTCCTCCCGGGGGAGAGGAAGGGCCCGTTCCTGTGCTTCCTGAACAGAGGAAAAGGGACCCCTCAGGTAGGGGCCTTTTCTTCACCCTGATTAAGACTTGTAGCTCAAAGCTAGGACTAGTGCCAAACTCAGGACCGAGTTTGGCACTATGGGCGGTGGCGGTTGTGCGTTTGAGCGGATGCTCCCCGGGGAGCATCCGCTCAACGCACAACCCCCCCCCCCACCCCTGCACATATGCATACCGTATGTAGTAGAATGCTCTCGCAACATTTGTACTGGCGTCAATCACGAAACACAAGGGCTTACCGTATAGAATGAAAGCAGTCGTGATTACAGAGTAGTTGCAATACAGCATGATACACGAGTGCAAGTGGTGCAAGCAGATTGCGTACAATGCAAATGCAATCCTGTACTGGAATATTGACATTTCCGCATCTCATGTCTACATCCTTGCACGTTGACTGATTATTCAATATTTGGGACCAATAATTACCAGCGATGCACCAGCTCCCATCACAATTCCAAGGCTTTGTATGCAACCACAATGACGCTCAGTAAGAAAGTTTCTCCAGAGAATTTTTTGATTGAATCGGCCAGGAGGTGTGTACGTAAACCTGTACATACAGCGTCAACCTAATAAAGTCAAACAGCTATAAATTGGTTGTGCCAGCCTGAAGATGTCAGCAAGCTTTCACATTGGGGCTCATCTCTGCTTTTACTACATGTATACAGCCCATATGAGTACGTTCCCATATGCCACACATGAACACCGCTGACCTAGTATTGTCTTTGAAGCTAGAAACTAGTTTGATAACGCTACTATTATTGTTTCCAACCATTACTACAAATCCTAATTGACATGACATGTTGTAGCGACTTGTGAAAGCTACTTGCAGTCTCTTCCTAGGGAGCTTATTAGACTATAAGATATAAGATAATAACATACAGGATAATTCATAAGATAATTGACAAAGTAATCGATGGAATTTTTGACAGTTGTTTTGGAGTTGCAAGATTTTGGGATCCAAGTACTACTGGACTGACCACCATGACACTGCACATCATAATTTTGCACAGCACCTGAATGCGAGTCCCTATCTCCTTCCTTCTCAGTCTAGATCTAGACTGAGAAGCGATACTTCTGTACTGCTCTTGGCTTCACAGCCACCAGGAAACAGCATCAAAACTCATCTCATTAATGTATTAATAATCTCATTAATGTATTGCTAAATATTTGTCAAGGCACAATTTACAGTATCGAGTTGTACCTTGTCAAAATATCGATACAGCACGCCTTTGAAGCGACGGTAATTACTTTTAAAGCAAATCTAAGCAAAGCAGATTTCTACGACAGCAAGCAGCAGACGCATGACTTAATAGGCCTCGGCATGCCAGCCCATGGGGGAAAGAAACAAAAACAACAATAACACTAACGTGATGAGTTACAACTTCGCTCTAGCCACGAGGCGAAGAGCATGCTTCTCCCCATTCTCAAACAGGCGCCGCACGCCCTCAATAGAGATGAGGCTCCCGAGCTGGAAGAAACTTGGTTGCTGAAGATCCACGTCATCTCCGTAGTTAATGACGATGGTCTCAGGATTGGTCTTCTGGAGGCCCATTGCTACCCGCGTCGCAGAGCCCATGAAGGAGCCGTCGTGGCACCACTTCCCACGGAAGTGGGCCATGAGCTTCCAATCTACCAAGCCGGGGAAGTGCGCAGATGCCAGTAGGGCATCTATCAAGTCATCCTTAGTGGAATACCTGCATCTCCCACTTCTGTTGATTAGCCTTCATCTTAGGGGAGCAGACCCTAATTTTAAAATGAACATCCAAAAGCTTGTTTCAAGACCATGCAAATCCGAAGCTCCAGCTTAAAGTTACCGGTAACCGTTGTTATTACAGGAAATAACATACATACTGCACAACATGACGGGGCCTTTGCTAGAACAATACACATGTTCGCATGTACATTTGTTACATTCTCGCAACAGACATCCACATGACATGCAAAGTCATCAACCTGACCACCAATCCTGTCAAAAATGATATGTTATATCTACACCTAGTGAGGCTCACACAAATTTGAAGACATAAACAGCGCGTGCATGCACAAACAGACAAGCTCTCATGGCCACTCAGACTCCCCTACCTTCCACCCCCCTTCTTCATTTACTCCTGTGTCTGGAAGTCTTTCCTCCCCCAAACCCCTTACCCTCTTTCTCCCCCTCTTCCTCCCCCTCTTCCTCCCATCCTCCCCCCCCCAACAACCACACACACACAGACACACACACACACACACACACACACACACACACACACACACACACACACACACACACACACACACACACACACACACACGCACACGCACACGCACACGCACACGCACACGCACACGCACACGCAGACACACACGCACACACACACACACACACACACACACACACACACACACACACACACACACACACACACACACATAGGCATGCATGAGGACACACATGTGTAAAAGCCCCCCCCCACACACACACACACAACACGTACAGGTAAGCGCACTGGCACGCTTGCCCGCCCATGCATGCGCACAAGCCGAAACACACACGTGCGGGCACAACCACGCACGCATGCACATGAACACACACACACACACACACACACACACACACACACACACACACACACACACATGTGCACGCGCGAGAACGCGCACGAGAACGCGCACGCACGCACGCACGCGCACGAACGCGCACGCACGCACCCACCCACGTATGCTTGTGCGCGTTCGTTCAAACTTGAAGCAGATGTAGGCGGCCCTGTTGAGCACAAACAGACACCTCCCCCCTCCTGCCCTCATAAGTCTCACTCTCCCTTTCTGTAGACCAATGCTCTCCCCCCCCCCCCCCACAACAATCTCTCCTACCCTCTCCTTCCTACGTTCCCTTTCCCCGTCCCTTCCAAACCCCCCCTTAATGCCTCCCCGCCTTGCCTTGTCTTACCCACCCGGTTTCCCTTCTGCTACCTTGCCTCCCTTTCCTTCTCTCCCTTCCCCGCCCTTGCCATGTAGGCATGCACATACACTAATCACAAGGAGGGCCCTGGTATCCGGGTATTCAAGCGATCGATCCAAGAGATGTTGCTACCCATTAATAAATTCAGATGTAAATAACACTTTCATACCTGTCAACGTAGACTTGGCGCATGCCCCAGAAGCTGAGTTCGTTAAGTAGCAAATGCACTTTGCCAGAGCATATGGTGTGAGCATCTTCTGGGAGGAGGTCCTCAAGCCACTGCCGCACCAAGCTTCCCCAGATTCCAAGCAGACCCAGCCTTCTGCTGAAGATGTCACTGCGTGTTGCTATGCTAAAAGCGTGTGTCATCGCTTCTTCGCAATTCACGTTACAGGCGGCAAGTGCACTGGCAAGTCCACTGGACGAGGCCCCTACAAAGGAGCACTGCGACAAATTGCAATGTTTCCTTAAGCCTTCTATAACACCTGCGAACATGCATTAATTCAAAGAGATTGTTCAATATTCTAAGTTACGTCAATTAAGAAGGCATTCTGAACAAAATGGTCAGGTCAGCTGCATACTCCCCGATATACGCCTAAAGGTGTATCACGTCACTTTAGTTAACCATCATAAGTCCCATTAACCATCATAACCAATGTATTAATGACATCATTAAGTACCTAGTTGCCAGAAGAAATATATTCCGCCAGCAGTTCCCGCTATCACGGGCACACGTCGAGGCCCACAACCTTGTAAACCGGCGGAGCAACTGACGGTCCGCAATTTCTCTGAAAAGCTCTCAACAGGACTTATTTTATACAATTCAACAGGCAATGAAATTTGATTAACTGTCATTGTGCACCCTCAGGAGTTGTCGCCGGATCCGGATTACTTTAGGATAATTACAGGAGTATGCACGACTAATGCCCCGATATCTCCTATAGAAAATTCCATATGTACTCTTTATAAGTAAATTTGACTATGTATAAGCTCATTCTTATGTGTTCGGCTCATCTACGACAACTAAAAGCGAACCGCTTGCTAGCTTGGTCAGGACCTAGGTTTGCAGAGGCAACTGAAA
>KV908526.1:145097-150097 GCA_002005505.1 Botryococcus braunii
GCACTCAGAAGGGAATATTACCGATTCTTGAGATCACGAGAGAATGTGCTGGCACAGTGTCTTTGCAGCAAGATGTTGCTGGAATAGAGTGAGAGGTAGCTTTGGTGAAGTAGTCGTTGAATCCACTTGCTGGCTAAGGGCATGCGATATTGTGTGTGTGTGTGTGTGTGTGTGTGTGTGTGTGTGTGTGTGTGTGTGTGTGTGTGTGTGTGTGTGTGTGTGTGTGTGTGGGCCCGCGCATGCCGTGTGCGTGTGCGCGACTGGGTTCGTGCATCTGCCCTTCTATCTGTGAGTTTGTTTGTTTGTTCTTCTCGTTCCATTCTTCGCACAGCGTCGTTGTTTGCACCCCCTATTTCTCCCTCGTCTGCCAGATCCCACGATCATAGGGCAAGCAGGACTGTTGGCATGTAGAGATGAATTTCTGCTTTTCCTCAATCCCTCAGGACGGAAGTGGTGGTATGATTGACCTAAGCCATGATCAAATTCATGAAGAATGCCAAATGAATCCGTTTTCGACTTCACAGTGGCCTTACGAGATATGGGTGCAGGCAGAGGAGGGGAGCTCGCGGGTGGTGAGAGAGGCTGCACTCGGGATCTTAGGAGCATGGGCACAGGCCTCTGTCATGAACTGTGGCAAGATGGCCACGATGGGCGCCGGTCCTGCACTGTTCCGCATCCTGCAAAAGACAGAATCTGAGCCATCTGATGTGCGCTTGCAGCTGCTCCTCCTTAAGCTCATGGCGACACTAGCATCGGACTGCCCCCTCAGGTCGGCGGCACCTTCTGCCTAGTGTTGGCATTTTGTACGGAAGTCCATGCAATGGCTACGGATTCACTACGGAGCGTAATTCCGTAGATTATGGGTTTGGCCCGAAAAGTGTCAGGGAGGTTCTCTTATGTCATTTGGGACTATCTGCGAACATTGGAATTTTCATTTTTATCTTCTTGAATCTACCAAATCTTGAGTGAAATGCAGTATTTTGTGTACAAATTTAACCCCGCGGTACAGAAAAGACCTTGTACCTCACCGGAAGATCTGTACCGCACTCCGTAACAAAAACATAAGCAGACAAGATCGCGTACAGATTTTGCTACGATCCGCAGCCCCAACGAAATTACAGTCCGTACAAATGCCAACACTACTTCTGCGGCTCTCGTTCTTCTCTCATTGGTCACAAGCACCTTCCATCTCCTTGTTTTTAGCAGCTGCACTTGTACGACATTTCCTCTCATGCGGCAGATCATGCGGCATTTCAATGTTACTCTTGGAAGATGAGCTTTGTCTCTTTTTCCTACTCCTGGCGGATGCACCTTGCCCCTTTCTCTGACACTTGGAAGGTGCCCTTACCTTCTTTCCCTTACACGATGCAGATGTACTTAATGTCTTCTTCTTTCATGTGGCAGTGGCACATTGCATCTTTTCCTTACTATTGGCAGATGCACCATGCTTGTTTTTCGTACATTTGGCAGATGCCCGTTGCGCCTTTCTCTTACTTTTGGCAGATGCTCCCTGTGTCTTTTTTAAAGACTTTTAGCAAATGCACTTCGCATCTTCTTCTGTATTTGACAGGTGCACTTTTGTCTCTGTCTTTTTTCGTTTATACGCATGTTTCCTCTAAATCTAGGTGGCCAATGAGCCGGTCTTGTCGTTTTGCAGATTAGCCTTAGCTTTGACGACCACTGATGTCATTAAACTTGTACCTTCACGTTGATTTTGTTTCCCTTTAAGAAGATGGATTCTGTCTCAAAGGCATGTACAGCACGACTCGATGAGTCTCATTTCCTCTAGCACGCTATTTTGGTTGGGTACTTGGGGTTGGGTTGCGAAAGCCAGGGGACGTACCCCTCAAGTTGATGTTAAGTATAAAGCTGGAACCCCTGGTGCTGGGCAACATGATATAAACTGAAAAGCCATAACCTCTGGTGCTGGGCACATGGAGGTTCAATTAGAACATGTTAATCTCTGTCGCAGGGCAAGTTGACTTTAACTCGAAAAAGCTGTAACTTCTGGCGCGCGGCAACTTGATGTGCAAGTTTAATAGCCTCTGGCGCTGGGCAAGTCGGTGTGAAGTCAAATTTGTAACCTCTGGTGCAGGAGAAACTGTTAACTTTGCATGTTTAGCCTCTGACGCAGGGCAAGTTGACGTTGACTACACAGCTGTATCCTCTGCTGCAGGGCATATGGATTTTACCCCAAATACAATAAAAAGGAAAAACAAAGGAAAAAACCCCGCCCCCAAAAAGGGGGAAAATAGAAACAAAGAAAAACCTCCTTCGGCTCAGGGAAAGTGATGTCAACTGAAAAGCTTTTAACCCTGGCGCAGGAATGGGCTGGACATGAGCAGTTGGCTGGATCCCCTGCTGTACCTGGCAGCAGATGCAGCAGCTCAGCAACGCACCAAGTTGGCAGCCACGGCACTGCACACATTCTGCATCTGCCTATCGCATGGGGCCAACCTTCAGGTCTCTCCTGCAAACCCCTTGCCTTGTCTCCTGAGCCTGGTCCCTCTCATTGCTTGCCCTCTTTGTTCCTGTCTCAACAGAATGTCCCGCACGCATGTGTGTGTGTGTGTGTGTGTGTGTGTGTGTGTGTGTGTGTGTGTGTGTGTGTGCGCGCGCGCGCGCGCGTGTGTGTGTGTGTGTGTGTGTGTGTGTGTGTGTGTGTGTGTGTGTGTGTGTGTGTGTGTGTGTGTGCGCGCGCGCGCGTGCGCATGCTTGCCCCCCCCCCTCCAATACACAAACCGAGGGGAGGGGGAGAGAGAGAGGGAGCACGTGAGGGAGAGAGAGTGGAGGGAGGTGGGCTCCTTCGAGTTTCCCCTTTCTCTGCTTACCCTTGTTTGGGTTTTGGGTGGGATGTTAGGGGGCTCCCCGGGAGGGGGGGGTGTGGAACTGGCTGATAGGGGATACGTGTGTAGTCTAGTTCTTACGAGCCATGTGGGTTGAGCCGCTCGGGAGATTTTGCTGATCGGGCAAGGCAGCCCAGCACATGTGCTGCCAGGCAAAGTTATGGGCTTGTTTCAAACAGGGCTTCGAAACTACAAAGGTCGAAAATGAGAGGGAAGCTTTGAACAGGCGGCGAGGACAAGAGAGAACCTGTTTCCACTGCTGCGGGTGCTGGCGGGCCGCCCTGATGCGGAGATGAGAAAAGCAGTTGCTGGGGTTATAGGCTGCCTTGCTGCAGAGCCTTCTGGGCCTTCCTCTATGACTGAACAGGACCGAGAGGCCTGGACCGAGACGGTGTGCTCCTGCTTCCATCCCCCTTCCTGAACACCTCTCTGCTTCCCTTTTCGTGCAGTGGGGCCCATCTTGCTCTCCATTCCTGAACTCCTCTCTGCTTGTCTTCGTTTGTGCAGAGGGCCCATCTTACTCTGCAAGTGACAGAGCTGCTGCAGCAGGCGCATTTTGTTGTGCTGTAGCAACTTTGAGAAGTCTTTTGGCAGTGTTAGGAGGCGACCCCTTGCTAATGCACATGGTCTGATCGCTGAAAAGAAAGAGACTCTGTGGGCCCCCCAAACACCCCTCTTTCCCTCCCCAGCCCACTCTCTGTGGGGTGTGTGTGTGTGTGTGTGTGTGTGTGTGTGTGTGTGTGTGTGTGTGTGTGTGTGTGTGTGTGTGTGTGTGTGTGTGTGTGGGTGGGTGGTGTGTTGTGTCTGTGTGTGTGGGGGGGGGGGGGGGAGGAGAACATCATTTGCCCCAAGTATGCATAACATGAACAATTTGGGATGCTCACGGCGGCATGTAGCGGCAGCATCTACCGACAGCACTATGAATGCATCCTTTGCAGTATGTTTGGGTACCAGCAAGTTTAAACAAGCCAAACCCGTGTGTCATGGAAGTCGTGTGCCCAACTTGGCAAGCGACCATGATGTCATCCTGGGGGTTGCACATGTTCTTTCGGCATGCGCAACTTGGAAACCATGTCAGCGACTCTGTACATGTGACATCCCATGGGCAGCCTGCCTGCATGTGTTGAGCACAGAACGTCACGCCACCCACAAATCTTGGACGCCCCTTCGCTGTTTGATTGGTCACTTATGGGGGAGTGGCAGTTGTTGAAGTGGGTGTGCGACAGCCGCACGGATGACAGGCTGCGGGAGGTTGTGGGTTCTAGTCTAGCCTCCCTTGCAGCAGCACCAGGACCTGAGGGTCTTTTGGTTGCCAGCACCTGGCTCGGAGACCTTCTTGTGCATTTGTCCCTGGACGTGCGGGCTTATCATACTCTTCGCTCCGTAAGCCACTCCATGTCACCGATGGATTTTTCAAATCATTTCTTCCTCCAACCTGCCTTTTCTAGTTTGGGCGTACCGTATTTCTTCCGGGTGGACAGCTCTCTAAAAATATAATCTTTTCCGTGATCCCGTCCCATCAGGACTCCATCTTCGTTTTTGCAGCTGGCTTATTGCATTCTTTGTCTTGAGGTCCGCCGTCCCATCCAAGCCCCCATTTGTGTTTCATGGCCATTGCTTGTTAAACTCTTTGCTTGGTGAACCCCGGTACTGTTCAAGCCCCCATTCGGGTATCCATGCTGTCTGCTTATTCCACTCCTTGCTCGGTGCACGCCCCTCCTGTTGACGCCTTCATTTCTAATTTGTGGTGCCGGCACTACATTTTTGCTTGGCAAGCCCGATTCCTATACCAGCTTCCATTTGGGTTTCATGCTGTCTGGTTAATACACGCTTTTCTTGGTGCACCCCCGTCCTGTTTAAGCCCTCATTTGTGTTTCATGGTGCCAGATTAGTACTCTCTTGCTCGGCGAGCCCCATTCTTGTACCAGCCCCCCTTGATGTTTCAAAATGCGGGCGTCACACTCTTTGTTTCATGCATGCCTCCCTTCCAGTAACTTCCATGTTTCCTAGATAGTGGTAAGTGCCTTATACACAAACCTGCAGGAGCCCTTTCCTTCCCCGCATGCACCCTTGCAACCATATTGCCCCGTCCATTTCCTTCTTGCATACCCTTGCAGATGCGCAGGTCTAACTTGCCGCATGCAGCGAGTACTC
>KV908526.1:157597-177597 GCA_002005505.1 Botryococcus braunii
GATTTGTAGCTCGCAGGCTCTATGTTAAGCGCAAGCTAGCTTTCTGATGTAGCCGTTCATGGTTCCCGGTCATTGGGATTGTTTGTATAACGGGGACTACAACTGATCATACAAAACAAAGGCGGCATGGGCTGAACAGGAAATAAACAGAGTTGTCAGGGGACTGAAAGAGGCGGGCCACCTGGAGGTGCTGAGCTATGGAGAAGGACAGCCGCTGTCTCTGATGCCGGTGCTCCCGCGGGTACTGGTTGTACCGCCTGACAGTGCCTATCCCGGCTATGGCGACTTCATTTTGCTGCATGATCATGACCACATTGCTGCTTGCAAGCCGGCTTCCCGCCACGAAACCACTTATGCATCCACACTCGAATTTCTCAAGGGTCGAGCTGCTGCTTTAGCTGGCAGCTCCTGATGCAGTCGCCCTCTGTGCGTGCAGGGGTGTGTGTGTGTGTGTGTGTGTGTGTGTGTGTGTGTGTGTGTGTGTGTGTGTGTGTGTGTGTGTGTGTGTGTGTGTGTGTGTGTGTGTGTGTGTGTGTGTGTGTGTGTTGGGAGGGGGGTTGGAAGTTGGGTGTGAGGGATCAGCCCAACAAGGGGCCTGCCAAGGTCGTCCAGCATTTTTTGGTATGCTGTGCAATATTTGGCAGATTGCACATCTCGTAGTCATGATGGGCCCATGTGTATTTTGCGCCCCTTCATGTACACATTGTCTGAATATTGCTGTAATGAATATGACTTCCTCATGGCCCGCAGGATCTGGGTCTTGATATTCGATGTATGGAAGTGTGGCGCCATTGCTTCTACATTAGAGCTTGCGAATTTACTTTGTTGGTAGAGTCTTTGCCCATGACAGAGCATATCTGTGTCTCCTGCATCTAAAGAACTTTCAATCGTGAGAGCTGATATATGTTCTTTTCATCGAGCAAAGTATTGATCTGTACATATGACAATTGAGAGCGTTTGTATTGACTTTTCCGGGAGATTGACTGACATGTGAGAGCTTCCGTGTGTACTTCATTTGATTGAAGCATGTGCGTGCACTTCATTGTTTGGACTGATGCAGTGCGCAATGGGCACATGCGTGTGCATTTCCAATCTGCATGCCTGGTGGCATATGTCACGGTTCACTAGCATCGAGAAGAGCTAAATGACCTCGGAGGATTCTCATTCTAGTTATGCTGAGCGCACCACATTTTTTAAAGGGGTGCCTTAGCGGGCACGTGGGACTGCACTTTGTGCTGATCAATGGATGACCATGCTTACCACCATGTGTCCGGAAAAAATGAACAGCAGTCATCTGACGTTGTAGAACCGTCGGCATAACGACGATGAGCGAGATGTTCTCTGTGAGGTTTCTGGAAGTGTATGAGGTTTGAGAGGGTTATAATCCGTCTCTGATGTTCGCTGTACTTTTAAGAAGTGACAATGGACGATGCACTTCCCAAGACAGAATACGCGCGCGCGCCCGCGCTCTGTGTGTGTTGGGGGGGGGGGAGCGGGGTTGAGTGATTATTCTTTCAATTTCATGACTTGGCCAACGAATTCCAGCATGTACATGTGCATACATGCTTTTATGCAAACCATGTAGGGTTTCAACAGCAACTTGATGTTCGTCTACGTGAGTACACCTGATGTCCATACGGTTGGGGGCCGTAATCCAACCTCAAGTCTGAATGAAGGTAGGACGCTTACAAGAATCAGAAAAAGGTGCTGGGAACCGTGCCATGTTTTCAAATGCGTGACAGTTTGTATGACTGGAACGAGGTGGACATTTTCAACAAGGCTGGTGAAATGGTTCTTCTTTCCTCCGGGTCAATCCCCAAGATCCAAATCGATCCTGTGTGCGCTTCCCCATAGTTGATTGTCTCACTTTGATTCCTAGCAATTAAAAGACACGGGCTGGCCTGACTTCACGTGCATGGTTCTCCTAACTCACATGTATGGTGTCCCTAGCGTCTCAGGTGGTGCTATCCTGTAGAGCGCATGCTTTAGAGTATATGCTTTTTGGCGGAGGGAGCCAGAAGGGTGTGAGTGTGGCTATGGGTGATTCTGATGGTTGGTGGGGGGGGGAGGCGCGTCAGGGTGCGCGCAAGAGAGAGAGAGAGGAGGGGGGGGGGGGGAGATATCACATGCACCGCTCCTTTTGCACATGAACTGCCTAGTGAGTGAGAAGTAGTTATAAGGGCTTATGGCATAACGTCGCCTGTGGCGTCCCAGCTTTGATGATCTTGTGAGTGCTTCAGACGTGGAACTATAGGGCGCCTGACAGGCCAATGACACTCTTCCCCTTAACCCCCTCCCTTGGGGAGCCTAAGGGCCAGCAGTCTCACTGCACATCCCGCAATAGTTTATGGTCAGCATAGTGAAAGCTCAATGACATGCTCAGCGTCGCTCCCCCACTCATTTCCTAATCTTCTATCACAGTTCACCTGAGTTGTGGGCAAACACGGCGGCACGGGGCAGCCCATCGCCGTCGGGCCCCGGTCGGGGCCGCCGCGATGGGGGATCTAACGTGTCGCGAAATATGGAATGACTGCAGGAGCCAGAGGAGGCTCGGGTGCGCACCCAGAAGCTTCGAGTCGTCAAATGCGAGGGATCGACACGGGAAGGTCATCCTATAGGGAAGAAGCAAAACCCATGTTTTGATAGGGTTGCCTTCGCCGGCATGTGGGACTGCAGTTCGTGCTGATCTAGTGTTGACCATGCTTACCACCATGTGTCCGGAAAAAATGAACAGCAGTCATTCGACGCTGTAGAATTGTCAGCATCACAACGATGAGCAAGATGGTCTCTGTGAGGGTTCTGGAAATAAATGAGGTTGGAGAGGGTTATTCATTGGAGATGGTAATTCGTCAATATGTTTGCTGTACATATAAGGAGTGATGATGGACGCTGTACTTCACGCTTGCAAGACAACGCTTCCTCATGCATGGCGCGCGCGCGCGCGCATGTGTGTGTGTATGTGTGTGTGTGTGTGTGTGTGTGTGTGTGTGTGTGTGTGTGTGTGTGTGTGTGTGTGTGTGTGTGTGTGTGTAGAGGGAGAGGGGTTGAGTGATCACGCCTCTACCTTCTTTTTTGCTTTTTTTCCCCCCCGATTTCATGACTTGGTCAATGGATTCCAGCATGTGTATATGCATACATGCTTTTATGTAAACCATGTGGGGTTCCAAAAGCAACTTGATGTTCGTCTAGGTAAGTATACGTATACCCGGGTACCCGGGTATACCCTGAAACATACGGTTGGGGCCCGGAAACCAACCTTATGCTGGTGAAATGGTTCTTCTTTCCTCCGGGTCAATCCCCAAGATCCAACATCGATCCCACATGCACATCCTCGTAGTTGATCGTCTAATTTTGATTCATTGCATTCGATAGACACTCGAGGCCTCGGCCTGGCTGGATCACGTGCATGGTTCTCCTAAACTCTCAAGCATGGTGTCCCTGGCATCTCAGGTGGTGCTATTCTGTCAAACGCATGCCTTACAGTATATGCGTTAAAGGTGGAGGGAGCCAGAAGGGTGAGGATGTGGCTGTGGCCGTTACTGATGGGATTTTTTTTTGGGGGGGGGGTGCGCGCGCTCGCGTACGCGTGCGCAAGAGAGGGGAAAGGGGGGGGGAGAGAGAGAGAGAGAGAGAGAGAGAGAGAGAGAGAGAGAGAGAGAGAGAGAGAGAGAGAGAGAGAGAGAGAGAGAGAGGGGGGGGGGGGAGCACACGCAAAGCTCCTTTTGCACAGGAACTGCCTAGTGAGTGCGAAGCAGTTATAAGAGCTTAGGACATAACGTCACCTGTGGCCGTCTCAACTTTGATGACCTTGTGAGTGCTTCAGACGTGGGACTACAGGCCGCCCGACAGGCTAATACCACTCTGCCCCCTAGCCCCCTCCCTTGGGGAGCCTGGGGGCCAGCAGTCTCGCTACGCATCCTGCAGTTGTTCACGATCAGCACGGTGGATGCTCACCGTATTTCCCACCTGAGTTAGGAAAATTAAGACGGGGGCGAGAGCCCTAGACTCCCACCCCGGTACTCCCGACAATCTGAACCCATTGCTACAACCGTTTCCTACCTCACCCGGTTTCCTCTAACCGTTTCTCACCCTCCCCCGGTTTCCCCATTACCGTTTCCCACCCACAGGCCGGGCAAACACGGCGGCACGCCCCGGCGCCCCACCCCCCCCCCCCCCCCCCCCTCTTTTCCCCGGGGGGAATTGTGGGGCCCGCAATCGGGGATCTAGCGTGTCGCGACTCGCGGGTGTTGCATGAAGGAGCCAGGCGAAGAGGTCTACTGTCCAGCGAGAAGCTTTGATTCGCAAGCTGCGAGGGATCGACTCGGGGAGGCCGTCCTACAGGGAAGAAGTGAATTTTGGTCTGGCATCTGGCGAAAGTTCCTTTTAATTGTGCTTTACTGCTTGACAATATCACTCTCGCAACAGGCGATACCTGCTACGAGATGGCCGACTCGAATCTGCGTACTTTCCTTTTTTCGGAGGCAGATAGGATATTGAAGGAATTGGTGGACAATAAACTGGTCACATCAGAGAGTCATACTCAGATTACGGCATTGCTGAAAAAGGAGAGGGATCAGGCTCAGCAGATTGCACCGTCTGCCCCACCAAGCACCGGGTGAGGCTCTGCATAGCTTTTTCAAGCAATTTAAATCAATTCTGATATTTGAGTAGCTGCCAAACAAAAATTTTGCGGAATGGCATGCATGGCGTAAGGGTTCCTTCGACTCTGCTGCAGCTCGTCTCCTCCTTGTCCGTGTGATGTCGTAGATTTCGAGGAATAATGAAGTGACCTTACAGAATCCTATACTATTTCTTTTTCGTGGCATCCTCAGACCTGGAAGACGGTTCGTTTGCACAGGGAACCAGTGACAGGATTTCCCTTTGGACCACCTCCACCTCTCGGGTACAATCCTTATGGGCAGCAGCAACCTGGATGGGGTCCTGCTCCCGTGTACCCCTATCCACCCGCGTATCCGGTTGCGGCCCCTCAAGCCCCGTACATGCCACCAGGGCCATATGCTCCTCCAATGGTCGCAGCGGTTCCAGCAGGTCCTCCACCTCCCCAACAGCCTGCACCTCCACCTGAAAAACCACAGCACCATGAACCCAACAAAGTAACTCAATTTGCTCAGCAGATGGGTACGAATGTGGTTAACAGCATTTCACATGGATTCGGGGCCTCATTAGGCATGAATGCCGGAAATAGCCTCTGGAATCATCTCAAATAATGGCAACAGCAAGATGGTCTTGCATGTGTAAGTGCACATGAAAGTACCTAAGTAGGCCGTAAACTCCACGGATCCAGGGTTTACATTGTGAAAATTGCAAACTGCCAGGATTTGCCTAAGTAACAAGGCTTGCTGTCGCTGACTTATCTGACCATGTATCCACCACACGCATGCGCAGCAGTAATCGCCTTGGCGGTACTAATTTTACGGTCATAAGTTTCCTCCTTGTTACAATGTGGAACCTTGGCATCAAATCTTGTGCTGCGTATTGTGCGGAAACGACCAACTTGATATTGCCCTGGCCTGCCCTGACCTTGGTGTGGCCATGTGAGTGGCTTCACCTATCTGCATTAGCTTCAGTGATGCATTGGGAACTGAAGTGTCTGCTAGTGCAGGCAGGCACTTTGTCGTGCCCCCATTCAGATTGATCAACGGACCAGTCTTGCGTTTCGCCTCAGTCTTTCCTGTTACTGGTAAGGTGTCAGCAATTTATAGAAAAGCTTAAAAGGCGTTCTTATTGAGGCATGCAAAGGTTGTTATGCCCTTTTCTGTGCTGGGCAGTCGCGGTGCGTGTTGTTGAGGAAACGAGAGTTTGTCGGTAGGCTTTGTTTAAATGCTGTTTGCTCTCGCCCGATGGGCAAGGAAGAGTTTGGAGGATTGGGCAATAGTAGATTTTTCCTACCTCGTGTTGGTGTGTTTTTTGTGAGAGCACCCACGGGGAAAGACAGATGCGCAGAATCAGATACAATTAATTCCCAAACACAATACATGTTATTTGTGATGCAAGGGGTGTTACCTATGATTGAACTTGATACTGTTTCGCAGTTCGAGGATCTCTCAATGGGTTGTACAGGGCTATATCTGTATGACCACTGCCTGAGGGGGATCTATGAGTAGATCGTACTCGATTCAACAGGCAGCAACTGGCACACCTTGTTGTGTTTGAGCCCAGACAGGGTTCTTCAATGTTAAACTATGGGTAGATTTTCCAGATGATAGAGTAATTTTGCACACCCCTTCAGGCTGCTTGTTGCTGGGCATACTAGTAGCAAGCTTGGGGACTGGGGATAGCATTAGCGCCTTTATGGGTGGCGGTACATGTGCTGGTCTTCTCTCTGGTTATTCTTGTTCGGCCCCTGTAAGTGTATGGACTGAGCCCTGCGCTTCCAACTCAGGGCCCTTGTAGTTGAACGAACGTCTCAGAATTTATTGTGTAAGATTGGCGTCTTGTAGCTTGAGAGGGCCAAGACTTGCGGTCTTTGACTGGAACTTCAGTCGAAATGCCCTTGTTTAATTGATGCATGACAAGTTGGCTGGTGTGTCTGCCTTGAGAAGGCAGGGAAGAGGGGCCTTGTTACATCGCCTGTCTCAACATTAGTTTGCATTCTTATAGTTCATGTTGGCATGCTGGAAAGGATCTCAGTGTGCAGCTGTACTTTTGCAGGCCACCAATACTGTAATCACCAATGCTCGTAAGGCTATGCCACGACCAGGCAGATTGGCCATTTCGCCTATTCGTGGCATGTTCTTAGAAACTTCGATAATCGCCCCCTCTCAACTTTAATGACCGATGTTTGTAAGAACATGCAGCGAATGGGCAAACTCACAAGTCTGACCGTTCGTGGCAACGAAAGGCCCAGGCCTGTTGTGTACTTTCAGGGATTTCAATTTGCCTATCCGATGCTCCTTCTCACCAGTATCTTCACAAATATTGCTGGAGGCCGGACTGGAAAAGGGGCCTAACTGTACTCTCGTATGTACTTTGGAGGACTTGTTCTTAAGCAATTTTTACAGAAATTGTTTAATGTTGTTGTTTGAAATAAGAGCACATGTTCATGCTGAAAGACGAGCTCTGGTGTAGCACAGGTGGGTTGCCCGCTCCACCAGAATGTTCCAACCCTACTAATAACTGAAAATCTACTCACCCTGCATGCAGGCCTGCCAATCCCTGGTACATGTTCCAACGCGCAAGACGCTTGCGGACCTACCTGTTACAAAAGTATTGGTAAGGTACAATTTACAAGACTAATATGACTAATGCCAACAGCATTGGCATCTTCAGAGGTTTGAGGCAGCACGATATCGATTGTACACTTCCTGGTCTTCGTCAGCGGTTCAGGCCAAATGTCGGTGGCATAGCATGTGTAAACATTTACTGGTGAGGAACGTCTTATCATGGAACCGTCAAAGCACCACTCCCCGCTACACCACTTTCTGTTAGCCGCGCTCCTAACTGACAATCGTTCTAGGGAGAAAACACACACAGAGGGAAAACACCCCCACACACCCACACACACACACACACACACACACACACACACACACACACACACACACACACACACACACACACACACACACACACACACACACACCCCCACGCACATGCACACACACACACACACACACACACACACACACACACGCACACACACACACACACACACACACACACGCACACACACACACACACACTCTCACACACACACACACACACACACACACACACACACACACACACACACACACACACACACACACACACACACACACACACACACACACACACACACACACACACACATGTTCTGGCGCTCCAGCCCGTGGGGCTGGAGCAGCAGTTGGCCAACTGCTGCTCGTCCTGGTCCACTGACTCGTGTGACTGCAGGTCTCAGTCTGCAGGGGATGGTTTTGGAGCTAGCTGCGTTCACATCAGAAGATGCCACTTCATTGCTCAAGCCACCCTGCCTACCTAGACAGGCGCCATCCTTCAGGTGGTCGCTGCCCTACTAGGCGGCAGGCCTGGCATCTGCATTCATTGTACTGCCGTCCTCTTCAGCCCTAGTGGCTGGTCTTTGGATGTAATCTTCCTTCCTTCCTTTCCTTGAGAGGTGCAGCATATAAGGAACATCACAAAGGAAGGACATGTGTTGAGTTCTGAACATTATTATTCAATGCCTTGTGCTTTAAGTGATTTTCAGGTGTGCACTATTGGGATATGGGTTCATTGAGAACATAAGGTACCTTAAGACACGTTAGGTTGTGGACGATTTCGAACATAAGGTACAATTTGATCTAGATTACACGTTAGTGTGAAAGGACTATTAAAGCTGCGATAACCGCATAGTCGAGCAACTGGTTTGGAAAGATACTGGGCACATAAGGATGCCAGTCTTGTTCATGCAGTTGCATGTGTCTAAAGAGCAGACAGTCGTCGAGGACTGTAGCTGGAGAGGCACGAACTTACGACCTGTCTGCTTGCTTACAGGATACGCCACTGCCCATAACCTTTTACAACATGACTCGCAGTTTCTAGCGTGACTTGCCATGTACGTTGAATGAAAAACTAAGCAAAAACGCTGGGACTTAAATGCATGTTTTGCATGTGAACTAAATAGGCATTTCAAGGCATTTTCAAACATCCTGATCATGTCATGACAACATGCGTTACGTTGCTAGTTACGTGATAAGGCAAATTTTGGGACAGAAAGGGGGAGGCACAACTTGGCAATCAGCAACATTGCTGGATTGACAGCGTAAACCAACGACTTCTCCACTGAGGCACACAATTTACATGTTCCAAATGAACGGGCAACGTGCACTGCCAATTTCGCCAACGCTTGTTTTATGGCTACCGCATATAAACCTAAGAATGTCAAAATCTGTGAAGCTACCATTCCAAGTTTCCTATATAAAATAATGAGGGTTACTGGCACCGTTTTGCCTTAAGTGGCAAATGACACTTGTGTTTTGGCCCTTGTACATGCCGATGCACGTTGGTTCTAAACTTAAAGCCTTGTGGCGTTGCCATATCTGGCAATACATGTCACCTATGGTTGTTGAAATAGGGACGACGTGACTCACCAACAATTGGTGATGAACGCACAACATAGCCATTCATTCAACTATGCATTCCTTTGTGACCATTTGTGCCCAAGTACACCCGAAAACATATATCGTGACAACCGCACATACCTGGGCTGTCAGGATAAGACATAGATTGTTTGAAGTCCAATTATGAGATATCTTGAGCGACGTTTATTTAGGAAGGCACACAAAAATTCTGGAACTTCCCTAGCCGTCATTAAATAGTCGAGCCTGCATTCTTTAGCCTAAAGAAATGCGCTTCGCTTGATCCAATCAGCAGGTCTCACGCATGCAATCGAACATTTTGATGGCACATTAAACTGTCCCATGCCGTTTCTTACGCAGAGGGATATCCAATTTTAACAATAATGTGGGGGTATATCCCCATCCCCAGAAACTCAAGCGCGGATTGCTCAATAAATGTGCGCTCTCATGGCAACCTCCAAGACTATGGCACATAACATAACTTCAGGGTGCCTCAGACTCTAATTCTTTCTTTCTTTTTCATCTGCATATATGATAATCAGTCATGCTCCTGCCTCTGATCAGTCATATGATGCATGACCCCAATGCACCAGCTGGGACACATGCATGGAGCCGACAAGGAATGCAATACCCCATCCATTCTGCAATATACGGAAGTTCATAATAGACTCGAGTCTCTTCTCAGAAGGCCACAACCATCCTGACTTGTGACTCCTGGCAATCCCTACATGTATGTAAGATTTGTACAGTGCTTTCTGCGTACCGTAGCATTGGTGCACTAAGAGTTATTTTAAAGCAGCGCCTTAGCACAGTGCCGGTATCAGAACACCCTCGAATGAATGTCAACAAGTCTGAAATGGCGGAGATCTTTAAAGAGATATCTTGAGTTTAAACCTGAAACGACCTCAGGCCACTTATAAGGCTCTAGATCTAGAAGATTCAGATCGTCTGAAGCTAGAGCTGGAGCTAGACTGCTATTCCGAAGAAGCAGATACCTGAGAATCGATTCTCGCCCAGCAAAATCATATGTGAACCTCTACAGAATTAGGATATATATGGGACTAGTCCTGAACAGCCCCAGTACTTCCGAACTGCCGTTCTTTAAGCAACATCCTGAGTAAAATTTTACTCAGGATGTTTAACCAAGGCCGAGAAATCGGCCTCCTGGTAGAACTAGGTCTACCCGTAGGCCAAAAACTGGGCTGCTTTAACATTGATGAAATCAAAAGTGTTTAAAGCTTGGGATGCTTTGCAAGCATCTACTTCTACGTTTCCAGAAAACATCGGCATGTAGTGATTCCCAACGACCCTAGCGCAACCAAGTCTTCGAGATGGACCACATAATGAAGGCACTTCTCCTGTGTACCTCATGTATACTATGTAGTCGCAGCCGTAGGAGGCTCTCCCTTCGTGGTCCAAACTAGACCAGACGAGATGCAACCAGGAATTCATCACATATGCATAGTCATGGGTACTCGGATCTCTACTCATATTCCTGGGCTTCCTCTCATTCACTCTCCTAGAACGAACCTTGAGCACATACGGATCCTGAAGGCCACAATCTCGGTGTCTGGGCTGCTTCTGTGTGCATGTAACCCTCTGGGGCGATCCGAGAGCTCACTCTCAAGGAAAATTACCTCGTAAGTGGCACATCCTATCATCTACCGTACAATGGTGTCCTAACTCACACGCTTGTATTCTTGCAAAAGAAGGATCCATTTGGGTGGCAGAACAGCAGTCAGTTGCCTAAAGACGTCATTGATTGGGGTATTTTTACTTTTCCATGCTTGCAGTGTCAACACCAAGCGTGACAACTCAAAAATTTCCAAATCCTTGCAGGAAATACACAATCACAAACTCTTGATTATAAAAGAGATGTCTTGTGTGTCTGTACAGCTCATGTTGTACACACAGAGGCGTGCTTGGATCACATTAGACCAGCATTGTTGCGTCTAACACACCCCCCTCCCCCCCAAAACAAACCCCGGGGACGCTTCTGAATAATACTGCAGTAAGAACAACTACTGCCACATGCATGTCAATAATAATACCATCACGTTTGAAAGAACCGGACCTCAAATGAGCCAAGACTTCTGATCAACTTTGGATGCTGTAGTCAGTCACGGGCGACTTTCTAACCCTAATATCCTCGCTGAGCCAAAACTGGTTCAGACATCCTCCTCGTGCTAAGTTAGTGCCAAAAACGGTATAACACCCTTAGACATAGAGGGCCCCAGAAATCCTGAGCCTTGTTAAGGCAACCTTTTCAAACTTCAAAGTCACGAGTATGCAAACAGCTTAACGTCCTTGAGTGGTAATCCTAGACAAATTTAGGATCACTCCTCTCTTTCTCTCTCCTTCCCCCATCCTCTCACTTCCCCCCCCCCCCCTCCACTCACTCACTCACTCACTCACTCACTCTCCCTCCCTCCCTCCCTCCCTCCCTCCCTCCCCCCCCCCTCCCTCCCTCCCTCCCTCCCTCTCTCTCTCTCTCTCTCTCTCTCTCTCTCTCTCTCTCTCTCTCTCTCTCTCTCTCTCTCTCTCTCTCTCTCTCTCTCTCTCTCTCTCTCTCTCTCTCTCTCTCTCTCTCTCTCCCTCTCCCCCCCTCCCCCTCTCCCTGTCACTCGCACACACATACACACACACACACCCCCCCCCCACACACACACACACACACACACACACACACACACACACACAGTGCCAGCACACGCACACGCACACGCACAGACACAGACACAGACACAGACACAGACACACACACACACACACACACAAACACACACAACCACCTTGGACAGGCTGGCCATCTAACACTTTCTGCGCCTCTGAGCCATGAGTAACTTCTGCAACATGGACCGCGCCATCAAGTTTGGAATCACGTTGGTGTGTGGCACTGCCTTATGAGTCATAGGAGATATCATTTGCGTCTCAAAGTACTCCAATATAGCCGATTTTTCATACGTCCAGCCATCAGCTGCCACTACAGGATCTCTCATCAGAACCTGTGCAAAAACAGGGGCTATGAAATTGCAGTAGCCAAAAATGAAAAACGAAAATTGCATAGATTGGAACACATTGCCTATACATTAGTTCTGGACGGAATGCTCAAACGAGTTCGATGATACCAACAAGCCTGACTTCCGTCCATCATCCTGTCAATCATACGGTTCAACATTGATCAAGTTGAGTGCCTTCAATTGCGTACCTCATAGGCTCATTGTGGTATGCCTTTGTGCTGGGATGGCGTGCATGGATTTGTATGGTGTGGTATGGAAAGGGCAAACTACACGAAATGAATGAGTAGACAATGGTGATCATGCTGGAGAGGGTATGGGCTGTGACTTTAATGTGGCTTATTGACAAAGCGAGGCCCAAATCACCATTGCAGCTGAGAGCAAAACGCCGACAAAATGCTGTGTATTGTAATTCTTGATAGACAAATTCAAACACCAATTTGATGTCAGCCCACATGGACTACCTGTTGTGATAGTGACTGTTGATAGAGAAGTTCAAACAACGTTTTTAAATTTACGGCACACAGGCTTCGCACGGTTCAGTATAAAATCCGTCATTTGAACACATCTTTCGTTCCTTTTGGCCCTTCTGCCAAAAACCACACTGTATGCAATGATCCTGTACCTAGAATTGTACCTTTTGTACTCCACTGACGTACAGATAGCTCACCCTGGCCCTGTCTATGGTACATAACATCACACATAACACACAGAGTCCAGGGTGCAGAAATGTACATGTGCCCCCCCCCCCCCCCCAACCCCCGCCCCCTCTGCCGGGCTGACAGCCACGCCTCCTGTTTTAGACTGATGTACTGATATATACTACCTACTAATATACTAGATTGTGCTTGGATACGGCAGCAAAAGCAAACCGGGAGAGGTAGAACTACCAGGATACCTTCAGGGTCAATGCAGGGCCTTGATCACCCTTGCCCCTCCCCAATATTCTCACATGTAAATCTTGTCGCGGCTTAACACCAGGAGCAAGTCTTGTAAGGATACTTCCCTGCTTTTGAAGACATTTCAACTGGCACCACTAGCACCGCTTGCTAAGTGCCATTGTTTCGACAGGGATGTGGCATCTCTATGCCTTCTCTTGAATTACCGTCTTGAGAAGGAGCAACAAGCTGTCAGGGATAGGGAAGCAAGCCAGGTGGGATCTTGCCCATGACCAAACATGGTGCGCAAAAGGGGTTACTAGGGCAAGAAAAATGTTAAGAGGCCAACATTATGTTAACATTAGGCCAACATGTGAAGCAAACCAGGCCTTGAAAGGTTGCAGGCTGCTTCGTACCTTTTTCAAAGGGCAGTTAAGATCGTCCAAAAGATGGAAATCAGGATGAATTTCGTCGCTGCTGTGGCTCTTTGGAGTGCGGGCGGGAGATTCCGCGACGCTCCACGACATTGTCTCAGTTGAGTCTGTTTCACGTGATGTGAGGACCGGTGGCAGGGGAATGACAGCCACGGCCTCCACACTCTTCAACGGGTCCAACGGAATAACCGTTTCTGGCCAAACATTAAAATTGGTTTAACAAAAGTACAATATTGCAGTGCAGTGAATCACAGAGCACTGCCTTTGCCCTCAGCAGGGATGTGCTCATAGACTTGTGCGACTCATGACACTTCTCAGGCTTATCCCTCAAAGGGTGTCATGCAAATTACTGTGTGTGTTCTCTCTTTTTTTTTTGGGGGGGGGGGGTATTTTTGTGCGACTTTTTGAACTATTTGTTTTGTTTTCGTTCTTCTTCCTATTTCATTTTTATCCCCCCCCCCTCTTTTTTTGAAGATGTACTTTCGGGCTAGTCCTTTTTCGAAGCCAACGCATTCCATGCAGTCACGCCCCTCATTGCAATAAAGCCACTCAGAAATTATGGTGCACACGAAAGGGTTGTCCAACATACGCAGGAAACTTTTGACCAATTGATCGAGAATGTCAGTTAAGATGGTAGCCGTAAAACAATGAAGAAAAGACTGTCTCCGAGAAACAGTAGCAGAAGGCTATTCCAGAATGCCTATCGCAGAAGGGACTGCCAAAACGTTCAGTCATCAGCACCATATCTGGAGCCAGGCTCCCAGGAGCTAGTAAGTAAACTCTTGGTCTCACCTTCAGCCTGAATATGATCTTGGGTTGCGACAGGTGCTGGAGATACATCAATCGCAATAGCGGACAAGGGCTGATCATGATTGGCCGGAGGCAACTCATGAGTGGCCGGCGGCAACTCGTAATCAATACTTGGACTTATTTGACTCATATGACTCTTTGGGTCTCCCAGAGCTTTTGGCGGCACCTCGTCATCAATACTTGGGCTTATTTCACTCCTATGACTTTTTAGGTCTCCCAGAGCTTCTGCCCTCGGAGTTGCGGGCTCATGGGAAGTTGCGGCTTCATCTTCAGCTTCCTGTAATCAAAGTGCCAAACACATTTAGTGGCACGGTTGGACTTCGTATTTTAAATAACATGCCGGCGAGGAAGTCTGCATGTTGATGATCATGGAACGCAAGGCACTGAGGGCAGGAATCGCGATCAAGCATGTTCAATGCAGCCAGCTCAGCAGACAGAAACTCTGCTTCAAAGTTGCGTTCACAGCCTCCAAACTGGTTGATAAACGAGAGCCCCCCCCCCCCTTCCTTTTCCCCAAACACTCCAACACGTTTTATGTGTGCGCAACTCCAGCACCAGAGTTTGTGGGGTGGAGGCTTGCTGCCAATTGAACCTCTCCCGATTAGCGAATTTCTGTTTCTGCCATTGCAACCGCAACTCCACAATTGCACTGCAGTGTCTTAGGCTTTGCATTGCAGTACCATCGCAGTACCTTAAATGCCTTGTTGAGGTCCTGCACGGCGCTTGCTACAAGCTTCTGGGTGCGCTCCTTGGCCCGTTTGGACCGAGACCTTTTTCCATCAGAAGTCAACCCCAAATCCGGTGAGTCCACACCACCAACCCTTGGCGTCTCCTGTAGCTTCTGCAGGCCATGCCCCAGAGTCAGCAATACAATTTTTTCAGACTAGGGTGTAATTGTAACGAAGAAAACTTCCTGTCTTTGCCAGCACACCAGTTCCAAGATGGCTTGTCATTTGCACAACCCCCCCCCCCCCAACCCCAGGCCTCCGGTCCCACCTCCCGTTCCCTTCGGTCCCTGTGCCTGAGCATGCTGGCACCTGTGGGTGTCTGTCTGTCTGTGTATGCCTGCCTGCCTGCCTGCCTCTCTCTCTCTGTCTCTCTCTCTCTCTCTCTCTCTCTCTCTCTCTCTCTCTCTCTCTCTCTCTCTCTCTCTTTCCCCCCCCTCAATGTGTGTATGTGTGTGTGTGTGTGTGTGTGAGAGAGGGGGGGGGGGGAGGGGTGATACTCTCCCAAATCAAACTTTGTACCCAAAGAAGGTCATTAAGGTAAGTGGTTTAGAAACGGATCCCTCACACTCCAATCCGAGGAACAAAAAAACCGCATGAACGTGCACATGAAGGCTGTGCGCTTATAGCAACTGTCGTGCAATTTCGTTAGGTGATAGCAATAAAAGTGTATAAGCCAATCATTCCTTGCGTCTCCATGTGACGCTCTTTCAGGTAGCCTGCCTGGCTCTTCGTCTGTTGGTATCCAGAAGCATAAAGCATCCAACCACCTCCCAACCCCAACTGGGCCCCTTCCCCCTGAGAATGGGGCCGGTAGATAGACCAGATACTGTGGACAAAGGTTGCGCTCAAAGTCTTTATGTCCGGGAACTTCAACCTTCACCTCTCACTACTCTACCACTCTACCCTTCCTTCAAGTACCATTTTGGGACGTCCATTTCGTTGAGTGCCTAACATTGCTACCACCATCCACATGCATGTCACATCTGTAGCAAGTTCTGAATCTATCTATACATAAAACTCTCAAGCCATGCTCTGCACCAGAGAGGTGTTGTGCCACTGCCTCGATTCTTAAGCAAGGCATATAACAATGTGCAGTAACGATAATAGTTTATTACTATGCCTGTCCGTTTACTATGCCTATGCATTTACTATGCGTTTTTTAAACATGGCTGCATGACTCTGGAAAAGCCAACATAAGCAAAGTGAGCTCCCATCCTCACCCCGTGCGGTTTAAGGCTCTTGAGGTACAAGCTTTGCGAAACAACCAGACCCATCAACTCTCAAACTCTGCTGCAGGGCAAGAAAAACAATAACCCATAGGCAACAACTGGGCGGACCGGTGTTCTCTGAAGGCATTCCTCAACGCCTCTGCCCGGGTATCGGTCACAAGCCTCCTTCAACAGACAAAACGCATCATCCACTGATGCGTCCAGGCGATCAAGGTGTGTCGCAACTTTTGCCAGAGCACTTGTAAGATATCCAGAGGCTGCAATCTGAAATGAAAGATCCGCCTGAAATGCAAAATCAAGGCAGTCAAAAAGTCTCCTGTGGCTTATATGGCTTAGAAGATCATATGCCAAAGGACACACAGCTGCTTAAAGGTGTACCGCCAACCCTTCTCAAGCAGGGACCCCAGCAGCATGTGAACAGATGCTGTTATACAATTTCACACTTTTGATACATTTGTTTTCATCTGTCCTTGTCCATGCAGTAGACGCGACACCAGTTGTCTTGTAGGAAGCATTGTGGATCACAACATGTGGTGCTACTAGAGTTCGCACAGAGGTCAACTTCGAAGATGCCAGAGTCTATACATACCCCTTCTATGTGTGACTTCAGGTTAGCCAGAAGTTCTTCTGCCCCCGTATGGCCCCGTTCATGAAGATCCCACACGGTTCGGAGCTGAAAAGGTAACTTTTTCAGCAGAGGTGGAAGAAAGCCAGGACGAGGGCTTGCAGCAGTTTCCTGGAGTGTGGTCCTGAGCCTGTTTGAGGCCTGCTGCAGTGCCGAAACGTCCCGCCCCCGCCCCTGGCCTTGCAAGACGGAACTGGTGGCCTGAGCAGACACAACCCCTCTTAATTGCCTCACCAGTACAAATCCAAACCACAGCTTCAGGCGCAGCATATGGTCAGGCAGGGCCCCTGCATAGCAGTGGACAGACGACGAGGGAAAAGGCATGGCGTCAAGGGGTTGTGAAGGAAGATTACTGTAGGCCTGTCAAGTATCTGGCGAAAGGCTTGTAAGACAGCAAGGAGCGCTTTTAAGACAACCGAATGTACTCACCTTGTCTATACTTGTTGTCATGGCATTCAGAACACTGGCCCTCTGAGTCGCTGGCGAGTCATCTGTTCCTGTTGGTACCAGTTTCGGAACATACTTGCTAAAGTAGGCCACGGCAGAGTGTCTGAAATGTTTAGCAAGATCGGTATCGGCAGGGAGGCAAGCATTTAACCGATAGATCACCCCCGCACTTGGAGCCCAGCTGAAGTGCACCATATGGTGTGTCTGCTGGTGGGCAGCTGCATGTGCAGTGCATTCCAGCGCATCTCTGATGAGTTTGTTCAAATCCTGGTTTAGGTTCTCAAGCAGGTCTTCCAGAGGCATAGGCTCAGGACCCTGCACACAGATCATTCATGCAACAAGTTGCTCAGCGAGCCGCATCCTGGTCAGAACTTTATAACGTATGTAATCTCCCTGGATGTGGCATGCCCAAAATGAAACGGTATCCACAACGAAAGTTCAATTCCACATTGTCCCACCCACACGCCCAGAATGCCGCCCACTTTTAAAATTGACCGAGACCAGTTCATTTTAACAACCCTTTGCCAACATGAGCAACAATCTGTTCACAACACGGTTAGGTGGAACAGTGTCTCAACAAGTATACATACATAGCCCCACCTCTTCGGCTTCATCCACGGGTCGACTTGCCACCTTGAAAGCATCTCTGATGTCATTGATGTAAGCAATGTCTGCTGGAGTAATCTGTTGCAGCGTCGCTGCAACAGTGTCGAGGAATTGCAACACACATTCCCGAGGTTCTTTCTGAGGATAGTCATGGGGGTCAAGCATTGGTCCTATGATCGAGAAGAATGTCAGCAATCTGACATCTGGAATCGATGCTGTTACGACATGCTTGCCATTGAAGTGTCAGCTACAGGGCCCGTTCGTACAGAGGCAATCTGCCGGCAGGGTTTCGGCGGAAAATGCCGGCGAAAGCATGGCGGAATCCCAGGAGTTTCTTTGCTAGCCGATTAATGGTGCCAAATATCATTTGAAATATGCCGACGCTCACACAGCGGAATACTCCCAGTGGGTATTCCATGCTTCCTGGCATCTCCTTTTTCTATGCAATTCCAACATCATGCACTTAACCTCGCGATACGACTGAAATGAATGCGAACGGCTGGAGTAGTGCATGAATGAGAGGGGGGGGGGAACCAGGACTGCGGGTCGTTGAACACGTGAAGGATAGGAGTTGGATATGTGTATCATTTGTTTACGATAGATATGAAGTGTACATTATTTCGAGGGTTTATCTATCTCACAGCTGTATTGTAATGTCACATAACCCTCATTCGCGAGCGCTGTGATGCCGATTGGAGTTGCTTGTGTATGGTTAGTGCAAGAGGCTTTTCCACCCTCAACACACTCGACTGTGGTCAATATCCGGTGAGATCGGTCATTATGTGTTTATTGTTAGTTTCGAAGACCGGCAATGCACATCTGGCGCCGTTTGCAGATTCTGACGAGCGTGATTTGTGGCGCTATCCCACTCTCACGGAGTTGAGCGGTTTTAAGTTCATTTGTCTTCGAATTTTGGTTCATGTTCACTCATAAGATGAACTGTGTGATCTCCTTTTGTTCAGAAAAACCCACATGTTGTGGAAATTGCATATGGACTGTGAGTTGACATACCACTGCCGTGGATACACTTCCAAGTCAGACAGGCAAGTGGAGATGGTTTGATGCCTGCATATCAATGCCCCCTTCCCTCCGCAGTGGTGAAGCTCCTCGACTGTTAGAGATCTATTGAAGTGGTAAGGTCCAGGGTCAAGGTCATTATAGCTCAAATCTGAGTCTTCCTCGGAACCCATCTGCAAGCTCATCCATCTCAAGCACTACAGGTCTAAAATCTTCTGGCAAGCACCCAGCGCAAGCTTCACAAGAGACAGTCATGCGGCAAATGCAGATTCCTTCTGCTCTGCTTCGCCACTCCAGATGGGAGCACAAGGTGAATTTCCCGCGGCCACCACGTAGTAAACCCTGAGGCCTCTGCAATTTTTCAGGAAGAGTAGCTGTTGATTGCACCACTCCCATCTGGTGGAGAAGACTGGGCTCAAGCCGGAACCAGGAAGTGGTGCGAGCACGCGTATGCGCTCGCGCGTGCACACACACACACACACACCCACACACACACACACACACACACACACACATTTGCACGCACGCGTGCCAACACACTCTCCCTCAGGACATTATTGGTATGACAACATTAAAGAGCAGCAGACTCTTAGGATAGAAACATTTACATTGCTGAACTCTCTGAGGGCTGCTTAAATTTCTAATCTGGTGCAGATCGGTAACGCATTGCATCGACACCCGATATGGATGCGAAAACACACACATGAGCACACTTCGTGCTCGGATAGGCTTGGGAAACCCTTCATGAGGGTGACCCCGATCACCCACATTTTCATGAGGGTTCCCTCACTCGGGAAAGCCTTTTCTACCACTCAAGTTTACACTGTCAGATACGCCCCACACCACTTCACTTGTATGGACGGACAGAGTAGCTACTCCCTCCCATCCGACGAGTGGATCCCTCTTTTCCCCATGTCCCCCCCCCCCCCCCCCACTCTTCACAACGGTTATGCATGGCGGCATGGAGGAACACACCATCCAAACGTAGAATGAGATAGAGGAACCCGCCTCCGTACCTTGTATGGTGGGACCCGCCCCACATTGGGGGAGGGGGGGGGGGGGCGCTACCCACATATTGGAGGAAACCCCTCACGTGGTGCCCGAGGTCGTGCCTCAGATGGGGATGGTG
>KV908526.1:182597-183916 GCA_002005505.1 Botryococcus braunii
ATGTCCCTCTTTAGAGGGTCCCGCAGATCCTTACAGGGCACCCTGATGACCGCCCTGTCCCCAGGAGACCGCCACACACACCAACCCTTATGTAACATACATGAAGTCCCTTCCATTCTCTTGCAGTTAGGCACAGGCACAGGCACAGGCACAGGCATAGGGCAGGGCGAGGGTTTCACCGCACTTGCGTGCCTGCAGGGGGTCGTAATCGCTCTCTATGATTATGTCGCGGAACACGCCCTGCTTCTTCCGGTTCACGGTCTTGATGAAGTCCATGTGCTGGCAATGCAGGCGATCTGATAAGGCCTGCCCACCACCTCACAGTCTCGGCCAGGACTCCGACCAGTTTGACCATTTCTTATTGTCTGCCCTCACCACCTGGAAGGATGCCTCTCCACTCCCCCCCCCCCCCCCCCCCCAGCCCCCAAAACCTTTTCTGGCTCACTCTCTTCTTCCTTCCTCCTCTCCCCCCCCTTTCGTTCCCCCCCTCCCTCTCTGCTTTTCTCTGACTTCTCCCCCTCAACCCTCTGTCCTCCGACCTCAACCCTCTCCTATTCTCTCTACCTCTCCCTATCCCTTAGACTCATCTTGTCACCACATGATTGGAATCGCTCAACCCAATGTCAGAGAATATCCGTTCCGTAATGCCCAGGATGGCCCTCAAGACCCCCCGGGGGCACGCCTTCGAGCTGGTGGCATCAACAGCAGCTTGTAGCCTGCCCTGCAGCTTCAAAAACACGGAGTTCGTCCACTCCTGATGAAGCCGGGTTGCCTTGCGATGGCGTGCTGCCTTTGTGTCCTCCAGCATCTTGTGCACCTCCCCAAGTATGCCCTGCCAGAGCGCCAAGAGATTGAAAACATTAAGTATTACACCCTATAAATAACTACTCAAATATTCAAATATCAGAGGAGGGAGATGGGGAGGGACACAGGGGAAAGGGAGGTGGAGGTCGGGGGAGACAGATGCAAAAGCATGCATGCACGGTGGGGGAGCGGGGGAGAGTGAGGGAGGGAGGAAGGGAGGGAGGGGGAAGATAGAGAGAGAGAGAGAGAGAGAGAGAGAGAGAGAGAGAGAGAGAGAGAGAGAGAGAGAGAGAGAGAGAGAGAGAGAGAGAGAGAGAGAGAGGGAGAGGGGGGGGGGAGACTCACAATCCTTGTCATAATGACTTTCATTATCATAGCCAACATCACTACATCTTAAGTGTTCTTGTCACTTTTACCCGTGGTTATCATATATGTTCTCATGGTTGGCAATGATTTGGTTTATAAAACAAGGACTCAAGGGGACAGGAGGAAGGACACTGAAAACCTGTCTCATA
>KV908526.1:191690-214190 GCA_002005505.1 Botryococcus braunii
TCTCTAAACTTAAGTTTCAAAACCGTTCCGACCAGGAGTGTTCGGAGCATTTACAGTGCACTTACTTGCTTTTTCCAGAAGAACTGTAATGCCCAATCCAACAGGCCTGTTACCCAGCTGGGACTGTTAACAACGTTATGCCAAGTTCAGAAAAGGGCCAGGTTATAGCAATGAACTTGCAGTCCCACGGAAGCTACTGCTTGTACAACATATCCTTGCGTAGTAATGTGCAGACTCAGTTGATGAGGACAGGCGTGATGTGGATGGTGTGCTGCTCGGCATGTGGTGATGTGCAGGGACACCCAGCTCCCTGAATAATTAGAGGGTTTACGCCATATTATAGAGGGTTTAGGTCCTTATTAGGCACAGTATCACACCTAGCCTAGGTGACCTAGGCCTGGCCATGTGGCAGTACATCTAGTGGACCTTGACTCGGCGCATGGGGGGTTCCTCGTGGGGGTTACTGGCTTCAAGTCTAATCAGGGGTTTGCAGCATGATGCCGGCAGGCTGAAATATTCGCGATTAAATGATGCGGGAGTGGAAATTCGTGATGTCGGAGGCTGCCCTTCATCCCAGGACCCGGCGTCCCGGGCCACGCCATTCGGTTGGGGTGCACAAATTCAAACCGACAGCTGGTCTACGGGGGCGTCCCTGTCCTAGAAGTTCAGACGGAGACAAGGTTGTCTAAGTTAGCTGCAAAAAGAAACAGGAATTTGAGAGTCACTGAGGACCTTGTCTCTGAAACTAACTTATAATGGTAGTCTGGGGTCGAATAGGTTGGTTCGCCCGGGTTCGTTGCCGATAAAAAGGATGGAGCAAAATAGTCCATATTATCGTTCTCTATACAAAACCTCGACGGCAATTGTCTCATAATGCTTTAAGACTTCTGCTTTCAGTACAACTAGCTGGTTTAGTAGCGGTGTCGGGTGAGGCATTCGGTCCCTGTAGCTGCTCCCGTCTTCCGACCGCTGTCAGGGATGGAAGTGCTATCAAGACGGCAACTTTTCGTTCTCCTTATTTTTCATACACTAACAAATTACCAGGAAGTGCGGGCACAGGTAAGTTCTCCTTCAAAATACCAAATACTGTTGTGCCTGATTGATGCCAAGTATATTATTTAGCAGGGGAATGTCACAAAGTGCACGGTATCTACCTTAAGCGTGAAGCCCCAATGCTTATATTGTACACCATATGACTTGAGTTGTCATGTCAATTTGGAATTACCTTTCTCAACCTAGGCACTGAAAGCTGTCAGTGGGACTCAGGAAGCAGACGTGTCGGCCAAATACAGAGCTGTTAGATCTCCAGGATTTGGGTCTATTTCGCCACACAATCCCAAGGGTCCAATCAAAACAGGAAAAGTATCAGGGTTTGTCACTGCAAATGGAACAGAGTTCTTTGTAGAAGGGAAGCCACAGTATTTTGCAGGAACGAACGCGTATTACCTAGCTGCCCGAAACCTCGCAACTGATGATGACATCACCACATTCTTCCAGGTAATGCTAAAGCTGTCAAATTCACACAGCATGTGACTGACTCCTGCTATCACCTATGTTTGACATTATGTAATGCCAACTATGATGGGTGAGTGTGTTATGCAGACCAACGCCAAAAACGGCATCAATATTGTCCGATTATTTGCATTTGTGAATGGTACGCCCGGATATCCACGCAAAGATGGCACTAGCATTGCGGCATCCATGTGCCTCACATCTTTCTGCTTTCAGGTTTTGGAAATGAGAATTCCACCAAGACCCCTGATCCCATTCAGCCCCGTGCTGGGATTTATGATGAAGCGAGCTTGCAAAGGCTCGACTTTATTTTGAAAACAGCGGCAAGTTATGGGCAGCGTGTCATTTTGACACTTGTCAACTACGAGGATGGTAAGTATGGTCTGCTGTAGCTCTGGAAGTGCTGACACAGATTTACATGTAATTCTGAACACCTGTGATGCACATCTTACTGGGGCCACTGGTGGTGCTGCAGAGCTGGGAGGCATGCAGTGGTATGTAAATGAGGTAAGAATCTCCCACCACCCATGATACCCGCCCTTCCCTGTATAGGAAAGGCCTTCACACCCCCCCTGCAGTAGGAGACCAACTGCATTCAATGTCTTGAGTTGTGTACCTAACTCCGTGCAGGTGCTTGGGGAGGGGCACCCCAAAGAGCTGTTCTACACACATCCCAGTGTGAAGCACGCTTTCAAGGGTTACATTGAGACCATCCTGGAGCGTGTCAACACAATGACAGGGGCGAAATATAAAGATGACCCTGTCATATTCTCAGGTGCTTCACTGCCAGAAAATTCTGCTTACCACTGCAGTCTGCCACTGGAATATTACCCTTGACCTTGAACTGATTGTGCCTCTGTACATTGTTAGCTACTTTTCCCACAAGTCGGTGCTTAATCCTTCCAACACGATGAGAGTCAACTTCTTTCGCTTCGCTTGCTTAACTAAGGAATCAGGCAACAATTGTGCGTGCGAAATCATCAGGTATAAATTTCTTCATGGATTGAGTGGATAGAAGAAACCCGTGCAAAATTCCATTGAGCTTAGCATAGTCGACACGCTTTTCACTGTTGGCCTTTGCCTGATGATGGACATGTTACATGTTGCAGTGGAGCTCGCGAATGAGCCACACACCTCAGACAACTATGAACACAACCTAGGGAGCCAACCAGGCAACATTGTCAGGGACTGGGTCTATGAGATGGCAAACTACGTTCGGAGCATTGATCACAACCACATGGTAAGACTGCCACCCTTTCTCTTGAACCCAAACCTGCATATTGGGAAAGTGACATCATGTTGGCTCCGCTGGGAAACAGAGGTGACACCAGAGGTATGATCTTCAGGACCTCCATCTACCCCATCCCCTTTTAGGCTGGAAAGTTCACGCTTAATAACACAACTCGAAAATCATGGCACCAAATCCAGGCCCATCTTTCCAGTCTGTGTGACTCAGAAGTCAACCCTAGTGTGCTAATGGCTTTCAATGGTTTCGGATTTGGACCATGGTTGTCTTTGTATAATGGTTGTGTCATGGGGCTGGTTTAGAGTCCAAGTCCAGGTCTTTGGGAACTGCCACAGATGCCTGTTTCCTTCTCTGAATGGGCTACGAAGAGCCTGCATTTATGCTGTCTGGATGGTAGTAGAAGCTAATCCTTCTGACATGGTTCCACCAGGGCTTGCCCAGATAAGCATGAAAAAATAGACTGTGCTGGCGCATAGACCAGATGAGCATGTGTGAGAGCAATCCAACAGAAAATAGTTGACTGACCTGCCATACGGGATGGGTACACAGATAAGCACCGGAGAAGAAGGGTACCGGATAGATGGTCCAAACGTTACAGATCATCTTACCTGGATGAACAATGGCACGAAGGGTGTGGATTACAGTGCCAACATTCTTTCAGGAAACATCAGTTTTGCTACGGTCCACGTGTAAGTTGGCCCCACTGGTGGTGATGCTGTACATCCTCCTGTCGTTTATGCTCATAAACATGGTGTTACTCTAGATCTACTGCCTTTGGCCTCCATAACTACCTTGGAGGGATGTTCAAAAGTGAGTTTGGAGGTATGCAGGTATCCAGACAACTGGAAGGTGCCACCAAATCAGCTGGGTGGAATTTTTGACTTTGTAGCAGACCGTGCAAGATTGGCTCACGATGCTGGAAAGCCTTTTGTAATGGAGGAGTATGGCATGCAGGTGGTAACTTGAGACTCTGGCATCTCATTGGTTCACTTATCCTGCAGTGCATTGTGTAATGGCAGGAGCTCATAATTATGTTCTAATGCTGTCTGGTTTGTGAAAGGGGCAGCTCAACATGCAATAAGTGAACCTTCTAACGATCGCGCCCCCTCTAGCAGTTCACCACCTGTACTCATTGATACATCTGTGTGTGTCAATTTAATCTATTATTTCCACGTTGCAGACTGGCTACACAGACCGGCAAAAGTTCCTTACAAGCTTGCAACAAGCTGCAAATGAAGCTGACGCAGCAGCAACCCTGGTGTGGCAAGTGTACGCTTGGCCAATAGAGACGCAAGACAGTTACAATTTTGACTGGAGCCAACCAGGAAACGAAGCCCTTCGGTCGCAAATCGAACTAATGAAAGACAGGGTATGTCCTTGCCGTTTGGATTCAGCACGTTTGCTCATAAAGTGCTTGGTGGAAATCAAATTAGACTCTAGCGCTGGGCTTGGCAGACGATCCACTGTGTCCACATTGATACTTCTCATGCTTGATGCAAAAGTCTTGAAAAAAAAATCTTCTTTGAGATTCAATGCTGTGTTGAAAGCTACGTTACCACCTTGGCATTGCCTGCAAAATGTTGTTGGGCAAGTCCCTCTTGTATCAGACTGAGCTGCATCCTGTTCTTTTCATTTGGTCAATAACAGCGGGTTGTTTGCAGACCAATGGGTTGCCCATCGTTCCTACAGTTGAGCCTGCGGGCTGCCATGACATCCCTCCTCCATCCAACAAGAGCATTTCCTGTCCAGATCGGGCCAAAGTCCTTCAACAGGTATGGCTGGGTCTGACAGATATTCGGGGGGGGGGGGATACAAACCTCACTGGTGGGTTCTGGCTGTTCTTTCAGAACTTTGCGCCTTCAACAGGGTAGGCCTATGTGACGTGAAGGTACCAGGGCACTGGGTGGAATGACTTGCTCGTGTCAAGTAGAAGCAGCAGTATAATGCAGAGCCTGATACTGGCTGTTACGGTGATGGTTGCAGTGCAATGAGACATGGATGCGAGGGTTCTGCCGTGCGTCATGTGGCACTTGTGTTGTTTCGGCACCAGAACCTGCTCCAGAGTGTAGTGACATTGCGCCACCAAGCCCTCAGGGCTATACATGCCATCAGCAAGCAACTCTCTTCAACAAAGTATGCTCGAACGTTCTACTTCGATGCTCAAGGTCACTGACACAGGACATTGCCTTACACAAATGTATAGCGCCATTCATTGCAAAAAATGACAGCCGCATATGGAACTAAACACACCTTGCAGGCACATTTCTACGTTTCAGTGCACAGCATGGCGTAGCTTTCAGAAGAAGGTCATGCACACATGATCATGGCGGTGTACCAGAACTGTGCTGAATCAATGACGTGAGAATTTTCAGACTGTGATAAGCAGTGCCTTAGACTTTCTTGAGGTAACGCAAAAGTGTGCTTGCACACAGTGCGGAGAGTCATGGATGGCATCGTACTGCAACAAGAGCTGTGGAAGGTGTGGAGGAAGCCCTGCTGTAGGAACACCTGCACCCATCCCCTCGACGCCTGTCAACTCATCACTGTGCGCTGATGTCGCCCCGGATAATAAGTACAGTTGTTTCCAGCAAGCAGTTCTTTTCGGCCAGGTACTTGTTAAGAATCTCTCTTGATGAGCTCCATGTTTCACCTTTGCCTGGTGTCGGGAACACATCATGTCGCTACTGCAAAACCGCGACATGTCTTATCTTGAATATGTCGATTTCTGCAGCATGAGCAATGGCCGTATAAGTTTGAAACCCCGTTCATACATGCCAGCCTGCTTACCACAACCAACTACTTACTGCCTCCATTCTTGCTGAAACTTCCAGATAAGGATTTGTCTTACGTTTAAAAAATAAGTACTTTGTTGCTGCAGTGCTGGGAATGACTTATGCCTTGAGCCCTGTAAAGAGTTGGTTGCCGATAATGCAGTGCCACCAACCATGGATGAAAGGCTATTGTTTGGCAAGCTGCAACGCATGTCCGCATGCAGTTTCGTCTCCAACGCCCACAGGACAGAGCATACCTCCCTCGACAAGCCCCCAGGCCCTGGCTCCCCCTCCAGAGGCACACTGCACAGACGAGGCCCCAAGCAAGCTCTTTTCATGCTTCCAACAGGCAGTTCTATGGAAAAAGGTGATCTTGGCATTTTGTAGTCAGCCGTGCAATGCTGGGGGTGACGCAAACAGTTGACTCAATAGTGCGTCAGACTGCATGTCACATTTGTGACTCAGCATGTGCAGTCCTCTCAGTCCTTTTCACTGGTCCTTGCTATCGCTATCCATCTGGGAAAGCGATATTGCATTGCACGGTTTAAGTTTGGGATCAAAAGGGTCATCTTCGATGGAAGCGCGCCCATTTCTGTGGAACATACAGTCACCTTTTTGCTTGCCTAAATTGTGTTGAAAGATGTAACCCCCTGTCGACAGGTGGGAAGTGCAGGGATAACTTTGAATGTGATCGACCATTGCTACTGACACATCAACACAGCAGAGTCCCCTAAAAGAAACTATGTTCTTTCTTCAGTGAAGGTTTTGATTGAATTGGCCCCATGTGATTGCACCATGCAGACCCTGCAGAGGATATGCAATA
Source organism: Botryococcus braunii (assembly GCA_002005505.1). Lineage (NCBI taxonomy): Eukaryota > Viridiplantae > Chlorophyta > Trebouxiophyceae > Botryococcus > Botryococcus braunii. Next base: position 198,043 of record KV908526.1, read on the forward strand.
CTGAACCTTGGGGAATGTGATTTGCAGTGCAATGAACCCTGGATGCAAGATAAATGCAATAAGAGCTGCGGCCGCTGCGGAAGTCCTCCTTGTACAGATATCCCACCTCCATCTGCGCTCAACTACACGTGCCACCAGCAGGCCGTGGTTTTCAATCATGTAAGGCTCGCCTTGTGCCCAATGTCGACTATGCCAACAAGTAGATGGCCAGAATGTCTCGATACAATCTGGCTTGAGCTGCCCACGTGTGACATCCCTGCTGTCGTATACTCTTTTGCATATCAACAGGTTTGATTCCAACATGCCCTGCAGGCTTTATCCCAGAGCAACCCTACAGGGGGTGCCAGACCTGCATTTGCAAGCCTTGAGAAACTGTGGCGAGTGTAAACATGTCCCCCCCCCCCCCCCCCCCCTTTTTCAGTTATTATTTTTTACTCCGTTTATTAACCTGATCCGTAATCCAATGATGGCACCCATCACACTTCAAAGGTATGTAGTCATAGAAGTCTGCAGAGAGATTTAAAGGAAGGCAACTGTGGGCGCAGTGTGGGGAAGCCTGGATGGGAGGTTATTGCCAAGCCACTTGCGGCGTCTGCAATTCGACTAGTGAGGCCAAAAGCCTGCCACATCCTGAGCATCATGCTACCATATCAACCCCCGCACCTGTATCTGCACCTGCGCTTGCTCCATCTCCAGTGAGTGACACAGCACCAGAACCTCAGCCATCTGTCAATATTGGCAACCCCTTCCCCCCAACCCCTCCAACCGGTGCACCGAGCCACGAGGAGCCTCTCCCCAAGTTTAAGCTGCCATGCACTGACGTGGCACCGCCATCCAAAAAGAAGTACTCCTGTCTGCAACAAGCCATCTTGTGGAAAAAGGTGATGCAACACACGCCTGAAACTATGCAGTCCTGCAATCAAAAGTCAATGTCACCCTGTCTTTGCCCTCGTCAAGAGGTACATGGTGCTCAGTGATATGCTGTACTGTGTGGATACTGTGTACCAGCCACCACCTTAGTTGAGTTGTGGAATTGATAATTGAATTTCGTGGTTATGGACTTCATGTGACAGTGCTTAGGTCACATGACAAAACGTGGGCTTAATTTAAACGTGGCCTTTCAGTTTACTGGATCATACGAACTGTTATCAAAGACGTAATAGCGATGCTTTCCAAGAGAAAGGAAGACGGGGGGGTTTTGCCAATCACAACTTTGGACCCACCAACGAAGTCCTAATATGCTGATGCGTGTAACTTCTGCAGTGTGGAGAAACATGGATGGCAAATTACTGTCATGCTTCCTGTGGGCGATGCTCCAGCGCTCAGGAAACAGTCCTTGACTTTGTCCCGGCTCAAATCCAGCCAAAGGCGCAAGGCTCGAACCCTGCTGATCCTTGCTTGGATATAGCCCCACCGTTGGCTGTTGCATTCCCCTGCGAGCAACAGGCGTCACTGTGGAACCAGGTGCGCTCTCCGCTTGATGGCATCAACGTGAACCACTATGTATGCCACCACTATCACATCTGGAACAAGGATTCGCTAGCTTAGATTACAAGTGAAAGCACATCCTATCCATGGACCGTGTATTGCAAGAATCTGCCCCAGGATGACCTGTATGTGCTGAACGAAGGGGGTTGGGTGTGAGATCTGCAGTTTGCTGGGTACATTGTTGCTTCCAACAATTGTTGCTGAGTTGAAAAGAACACTCCCGTGCTCATCTCGGTAGCGTCATCAGCGCTCCCGTGCTGTGAAATCTGTAGTGCTTTGGTTGATTGCTGGGCTGTGCTCACCAAGCAACTGCATTTCATGTTTGCCAATGACAAAGGCAACCTCTGAACGGGTGCAGTGTGATGAACCTTGGATGGCTGGATACTGCATGCGGTCATGTGGTCGCTGCAAACCTGCGGACGGTGTGACGTCTTCAGTCGCCCATTCCCCGTGAACCGGTTGACATGATGAGCTCGTTCAAGCAACAAGATATGCCATCCTGTAGATTCAAGCTTGGGTATGCGGCTACGAGCTTCATTTTCCCCTTCCAAAAAAGTTCACTGTAGGTCGCGTGTACTAAAGCTTGGGGTGTGACCATAACTGTCAGGAACTGATAGCGTTAAGGGGAGCCGATGTAGCTATATTTGGTTTAGAGTGATATGCAGGTTCATACGCGTTTATGGCCCCTGTGGACGTGTGCCATGGCAATCAGCGCTTGCCTGCTACATGCAGCAGCTGCAGGGCAAATTGAAACGGGCCCTATTCCGCGTGAGCAGTGCAGAAGTTGCACCATGCGAAGACTGAACCTTCATGTGCCATGCACCGGTCTGGTTCATGCTTGGCCTAATTGCATGCAGTAGGCAGTTGGGTATGTGTGAAGCTCTCAAGAGTTGTGGACTGACGTTGAGGCAAATCCTTCAGCAGTGCAAGATTTTCTCGTACCCTACAGAAGCGCAAATTTTGAGGGCCTGGGGACAGAGAGGTAGCTGGGTGTCACCAGGTTTGGATGATCAAGGAATTGCGGCTTTTGTGCCCACAACATGGTGAGGCCTTAGTCTGCATTTCCATTTCACACCATGCAAGCAAGTACGGTGCAACAGCTTCCATGGCAAAAGTTTGAGGTGCTCTTGAACGAAGTTGGCGATCAACGAGTTGCAGCTGTGGCCTCCCCGAGGCAGTTGTGCAGCTAGGAGAGATACATCTACCGATGCAGTGTGTCGTGCTGCTTCATTCAATAAGAGGCCCTTTATGTTAGGATAAAAGCGTATTTGAAGCAACCCTGCCTCCTTCCGAGAAATTCTCAGGGACACGAAGGATACTGACTGGAATATTATTTGCTCATAAAAAGAGCTTAGCGTTCTGTGAAGTGTAGACCAGCTTCAGAAGCCAAAAATGGCCCTGAAACAGTCCTTAGGGAATCCAGACCACACCTTCGTGGGCCAACTGCCTCTGGTCAAACTGATTCCACGGTACTGACAATGACGAGGAGCACGGTTTTGATAAATGGTGGCAGAAACGCCCCGTGCCATAGAGGCCGACGCTGAAGACTCCCGGCCCTCCCTAATACAGTCCTGTACGGCTAGGCAGCATTCTATGCTGATCACTGTGGCATCAAGAATAGTGATAAAGGAACAGATTCAGGGGAATGTTGAGACCGATCCATGAGTAGGGTTGTGCAAGGCATCTATATGTTACTGCCATACGACGCTGTTCTGTACAGCTCTGTCCCTAAAAAAGAGGAGGGGAGACGTTGACACAATCACAGTACTGGGACGTGCAGTCCCACTATGCCGAATTATGCTTTGCTACTGTTTGGGACCAGACGAAACCCCGCAAATGAATCGTTGGTGCAACTGACATCCCGGAAAATTAGCTTGCCCCAATGCATTCTGCCCTTACCTGCTCCTTTTTGCGATGTTCACCAGAGGACTGCCAGCTGCGAAACCCGCCTTGCGATTCTTGGACCAGGGATCGGCATGCTACTTGAAATCTGTAACGTGTAAGGGGACCTTGCGTATTCCCATCTCCATTTTCCAGCTTAAAATATGTAGGCTCACAAGAAAGACGAATCAAAGCACATGTACAGATCTTCTACAAGGATCAAATACCATCTGCCTTACCATTTGTAACCTCCATGGTTCGGAGTCCAAGTCGACAAGGCAAGAACATAAGTGACCTTGGAACAGCACTTACACTTGGTCACCCAGCCACCTTGCAAGATTGAGAATGCCGCATGGAGTGAATAAGCGCACGAACACAACAATCTCACATGTTCCACAAAAGCATGGATTGCTTCCAAACAACCTTTCCAAAAGAGGCAACCCCATCATGCTTTCAACCTCTGCCTTTTCCTGTGCATTGACAACAACGTGGCACAAAGCACCTTCACAAAGATAACCACCCACTCTGTTGGCACACATACAAGTTGCCCAAAGCATGCATGGCAAGCATGTCCATCGACTGCAACATCCGTGTCACAAGAATAATACTCTCACATGGTCAGCTCCATGATGGCAGATACAATGTCGTTGTCAGAAGCTCTCAAAGCCTTGACAGCCTTTGCTCGGCTAACGCCAGCCTGCACAACCACCAGCAACACATTCACTAAGGAGAAACAACGCCAAGTGCTCACTGTCAAATCCTCTCAAAACCACAGCAAGTACTAAGCATGCAGGGAGCGAAGACGGGGCAGGCTAAGGAGCCCGCGTGGAAGACGAAAACAGAAGGGCTCCAAAGCCAGCCAACATCATCCTTTCAGCCACAATGGCTGGTCCTGGGCGTAATATTTCCTTCCAAAACACTCACAGTCTTCAGTTAAGCAACGATGTTATGATAGCATACAAAAACCAATCCCTATCTTCAGACACTGACTCCTCCAAAGCGACCATGATAAACAGCAAAAGCCTGCTACCCTGTATCCCTCTACTCCCAATGACACCTCAGTCCAAAGTGACCAACTCTAAAGAAGGAACTGCATCTGCACATCGCTTCTGTTCAGGGCTAAACCCAATATGACAATGTGAGCTTAGACGTCACTTTTGAGACCTCATAAAATTCTCATTTAAATTGCCAGCAGAGAGCTCAACAAGCCTATTGCAACACGCGTGTAAACCATGGACAGCGTGACCTCATCCAGGTTTTACAAAGAGTACAGTATTGCGCAGCCAAGAACCAATGCAGACGACAGGACAATAAGTTGGACATGTAGAAGACATCTCACGAAGCAAAGGTTCCTCATACACTTAAAAACCTCCAAGGGAAAGGAAGCTGGCCGCTAACCCCCTCATGCGAGGCCCAGCTAAGCTCAAAAGATTGAAAAATGAGAGGACAAACTCTGAACACAATGGAAGTCAACCAACCTGTGTCATGACCAACTCGATGTCCTTAGATTCAACGCCAGCCTCGTCGACCTCCATCGCATCATCCTCATCCTCAACCTTCGGAGCTGACGCCGCTGCCTGTGCAACCAATCCACAAACGTTCAACGCCCATTCTACTGGGAACTCCCGCAAGATCACATTTCAGCCCGAAATCTGCCACGATCGGGACTGTGCCGACTTGGAAGGAAGAAATTTGCGCTGGAAATCCACACAAATTCGACCTCACGGTAGTTCCCAATTCTACTGGCAACACCGAGAATAGGGGGCGCTGATGTCCTCTCCCTACCTTGGCCCCCCACATCTCAACCCCCTTATGCCTGGCTCCCCCCCCCCCCCCACACACACATACACTCACGCGCACTCGAACAGACAGGGGTCCATGACCAAGGCAGGACGGTGGGGGGGAGGGGGGGCAAGCAAAACAAGTCGCAGATAAGGAAGGGGGAGTCAAAAGGCATAAAAAGCCTGGCGCAAGCCCTTCGGTTGAAGACCTTCAAGCATGCTGGAACTCCAGGGCAGATTCCATGGCAGGCTTCAAGGCACCAACATATAAAGCCCATAAGCAACAGAACCGGAGATCATTACCAGAGTCCGCAGTAAGCAGGCTTAAAACAACAACAAAGGCAAGCAAAATCTACAAGAAAACCTCCGCATGCAGGACCCCTACAAACCTAGGTCCTCGCCCCCAATGGCGGCGGAGTGCCTAGTTGTAAACCTAGTTGCCGAGCACGGAGTGTCGAGCACCCAGTATCAAGCATCCAGTTGCCCAGTACCCAGTTGCAGAGTACCCAGTTGCCGAGCACCTAGAAGTTGCCGAGCACCCAGTTTTGAGCACCCAATTGCTGAGCACCTAGTAGTTGCCGAGAACCTAGTTGCCGAGTATCTAGTTGCTGACCCACCACCCCCGTGTCCATGGAGCTCAACCGCCCATGAACAGACATGTTGCAGGCCTCTGACAAAAGTGTGAAGTTCATGTTACACATGTGAAACAAGCCCGCCATCTTATGGTGGCCGCCTATTTTGTTTTAAAAACGCCTTACCTTCTGTTCCAAGGCAGGAACGTCCTTCTGCACGAACTGCTCTGCCTGCTGTGCGGCAGCCTGGGCACTCAAATCCTCAATCTTGGCCTCTCCAAAGATGATATAAGTGTCGGAAGCCGGGCTCTTGAAAACATCGGGTTTGTTGATCACGAACAAAATCTGATCCCGCAACCAGGCCAAGCCTCAATAGCAAATATTTTTGCCTGCTCTATCAGCAGCAAGCAGGGGATAAGCTTGACAGTGAAGTAAGCCCACAAGCTAAAGAATGAACTTGGAAATCCATACCCATCAACCTAAGTTGAGCTGCAAAAGGGGTCATGCAGCACCGATTGGGGTTATGTCTACCAGTCGCCCATGCGCCTATGGCCCCACTTCCTCCCTCTTGTCCTCTCCCCTCCCCCCTGCGCGGGCGCGCGCGCGCGCGCTCTCTCTCTCTCTCTCTCTCTCTCTCTCTCTCTCTCTCTCTCTCTCTCTCTCTCTCTCTCTCTCTCTCTCTCTCTCTCTCTCTCTCTCTCTCTCTCTCTCTCTCTCTCTCTCTCTCTCTCTCTCTCTCTCTCTCCCCCCCCCCTCCCCCTCACTCCCTCTCCCCCCCACCGGGTACATGTGCACACACGCAAACACACACACACACACACACACACACACACACACACACACACACACACACACACACACACACACACACACACACACACGAAAGCACGCATTCGCGCGCCCGCGCGTGCACGAATGTCAGGTGGGAAAGCAAGCATAGGCACAGTCATCCACATCTTGACAGGAACTCCAACATGGTTCTATGGGCAGGCAAGTATTAAAGCACATCTCCTGCTGCTGCTGCTGAACAGGAAGCTTACATTTTTGCTCTTTTTGATGGTGACCCTGGAAATCCCCGGGACAGGCTTCATGCCCAGCTTTTGCATGGCTTTCCGGCTCTTCTTTTCTGACCTGCTCTGCTTTCCACGCGAGGATGCACCCTCCTCTGCACCATGTCAAGGCCTTGATCAGATGAAGACTAAAACTCCTTGAGGAACATATCTGGAATCAACGGCCCAAGCTGAGAAAGGACAATGGTCCCCGCATGCGACTGGTGTCATCGGTTGAGAACCTCCACCAAGTCTTGCGACAAGTATGTATTCCTTAAACCATTCCGTTAAAACGAAAGTCAATTGCAACTACAGCAAAAGTCTTGTTGCCAACATGGCTATGTCCTTGGTAGTGTAGGGGCCCCAGGGACCTCAGTCTTCAAATATGAATAATGAGGACAAATATTGGGTAGCAACCCCACTGCAAGTAAATCCAACCCCACAGCGACCCTCCCTTGGCGGAGTGAAAACATCTGCTTTGTCACCCCCAAAAACATGCACTTACCTTCATCCCCGCCTTCTTCATCGGATGTGGCCTCCGAATCTGTCTCTTCATTGATGTCCTGCCCCAAAAACAGGTCAGTTAGTACCAACTTTGTGCTGCATGACAAAGTTTCCTTGACGACCTGGTGAGGATTTGACTGGCATGGTCCTGTACATGCTGCACACACTAGTATCTGATATAAGAGAATTTTGCAGTATTTTAATATGCGAGATCTTCTGCTAAGGATGTCAAGAGGGGGATCAGCAAACTGCAAAAGCAAAGGCACACGGTGCTCCTTAAACCCCAATCGACAACAACCCCGAAGATTGATCCTACTTTAAAACAACTAATATTTGTATACATGTGTCAACTAATATTACCCCACAAGCTCTTTAGTTCGCCCAGGCTTGAGGTCCGTACGACCGGCCCAACGACAGAAAGGGTTCACCAACGATACCAAAACTGTACAAGGATGCAGCAAACGCACACTAGCGTGCGTTGACAAACTGCCACCCAGGATAGGTATGTACGTGTTGTCATGAGCACGTTTCGTAACCTGCTCGTAAGACCCCGGAACCCACCTCTACTTGATCGATCTCCTCAATATCGTGAGGCATTTTGGGCTATAAAAGGTTTGTGCCTCTGTTTTACAAGATAAGGAAGAAGTTGGGCATCCGCGTAGATTTAGGCAGCCTTGAGCGAAGCCAACCTGGTCACAGTACGCCGCCGTCCGGGATGCCCTATCTCTGGGGTTTCAGGTTAACCGAAGGTGGAACAGTGTCCCGAATCGAGGCAGAGAAAGAAATTTGCCGGCAGCAGCAATTTCAGCACGTTCCGGGACTCACTTTCCCAAAGATTGCCGAGATTTTTGGAGACGGCAGTCCATGTGGCAAAATTTCTGCGGCGAGTAATCGGAAAGATGAGGAAATGCATCCTGAGAACCGGGGAGCCCCGGTCTAGGAAAACCGGTTTACACCTACGCCTCGCTTAAGGAAAGGCAAGAACGAGTTGCAATGATGAACTGCAATGATGACCGCAATGTCGGGGCAGAGTACTAAACGAGCTGTTCCTCCTCTCTGAACCGTGTAGAGCCTCGCTACAGATAATGACTTTGCCAGTCAGCAAAATAGACATTACCAGACGGTAGCGAAGGGGTCAACCAGCTGAAAAGTCGAATGGAAGACGCCAAACTGTCTGAGTATTTTATGGAGATGAAGAAGGCAGGGTCTTCTGCCAGTGCTTTCAAAGGAGGGCTGGGATATTCTGGCCCGCAGAGGCCACCTCCACTCTATGGCTCAGATGGGTATGACCTGATCCTTCGGATCCTGCCCAGATTTCCGGGGCACCGGCGGGTCTGCAGTTTTTTGTCAGAACATTTAGAACAGCATAACTCATGCTTGCCATTGCCATTAAGTAGAGGCAGTTGCTTTCTTGCACGCTGCGTGCGCCACTTACTTTGGGGCCCTCAAGTTTGCCATTCGGGCAAACGCCATCGTATTCTTACATTGGGGTTGCCTTTTGAAAAATAAACCCCAATCAATTTGATCTATGGTCTCAAGGTGAGGGCCAAGGATCCAGCGAGCATATATTGCAGCAGCAAGCACCACATTGCTCGCATTTGTCATTACGTCTCATGGGGCAAAGCCTGTTGCCACAAGATCCTCACCAACCACCAGATGTCTACACTTGCTCTTGAAATTGCACACCAGCGATTAGCCCTTGTGCTTTTAAATAATGGCTTTGCAGCTTGGCACTGGACAGTAAATTTGGCTTGTCTTCAGATCCCCCGTTGTATGCCTGTGTTATGCCGTCTTTAGTGTGCACGAGACATGCCAGACAGGAAGCTGGCCTCTGTCTGCAACGAGTGCATTTGCCGTGGACTAGCAAGTTAAGGCAAGGGTTGCCCATGCCTGATTGGGAGAAGGGCTGGGGACCATCGTCCAGGGGGCGCCCACAATTCACGCCAGGGACAGCACCAGTCAGAGGCCCTTTCGAGGGGCCCCCTCCTAGCATGGGATCAACTGGTGCACCAGTGGGGGGCCCACCCTCGCCATATCCACCACGGCCACCTCCTGGACTAGCCTATCCCCTATCCCAGGGGGGACCGCCACCAGGATCCAATGTATTTATGGGGCCGGGTCCTCCACCAGGCCCGGGAGGTCCTCGTCCGCTGTCTGGTCCCCAGGCGGTCCACAGAGCGGAATGCCTCCGCCGAGCCTTGCACCTCCACCAGGCCCACCTCCTCCAGGTGCTCATGCCCTGACCACCCACATGCGCACGCACGCACCCGCACACACAGACACAGACACACATGCGCACACGCACATGCTCTCTCTCTCTCTCTCTCTCTCTCCTCTCTCTCTCTCTCTCTCTCTCTCTCTCTCTCTCTCTCTCTCTCTCTCTCTCTCTCTCTCTCTCTCTCTGTGTGTGTGTGTGTGTGTGGGGGGGGGGGAGGGGGGGTGTCACCCCTCCTCCCTCCCTCTCGTCCTGTGCCCCCACTCCCCACACAGATGCACTTGCACGCAGATTCACATTCACAGTAGTGCACTCGAAAATCTAATGGTATGAAGAGGAAGTTGCCATTGCTGTAGAGTATGGCAAAGTTGGCTCTTCCATTTGCAGGCTGGTAGACTTACGGTGGTCAGTGCTGCAGGTCTGAAGTCTGTTTTGAGCAGCTCCTGGTAACACTGGGCTGTGCCAGTGTTCCAGGGGATTAATTATCAAGCTGTAGGTACAATCATGTGGTACACATGCTCCTGTGATGTAATCAGTATTACTTTGATTTGCAAACTCCGGTGCAAAAATCAGAGCTGCTGGAGTAGCAGTACTACAGTCAGTACCTCATACCTCTCCATCTGAGCTACAGAAGTTGCCATTTTGACCTGTTATACTAGAAGGGCTTGATCTGTTTTACCAGTAGGACGTGATCTGTTCTACCAGTAGGACTTGCAGAAGCGTCAGTCAATGCTTCTGCCGGGCCGGTGGCTGCCTGCAAGAAACAGTAAGAATTTCATTCTACCTGGTCAGGCAAGTGGGTGGACAGCAGCACCCACTTGCCCACTCCCCCACACCCCTCCTCCAGGATGTGTGGAAAAGCCAGGCTTGTTCGATTTTGTGTACTGCTGCTCCCGTGGCTGTTTGTGTACTGCTGGCCCCCTGGCTTCTTGCGTGCTGCTTTATTTTTTAGCAGGGTCCGGGAATGATGGGGAAGGAGCAGGTGGAGCGGCGTGGTGGGGCGTGCCAGGACCCCGGCCCCCTCCAGGACCCCAGCCGCCGCCAATGGGACCGGGTCCCTTGCAGCCCCCTGGTCCCTCAGTGTACCCAGTCCCCCCGTATGGCTTCCATGGTCCACCCCCACCGCCTGGTTTTCCCCATGGTGGGCCTCCTGGGGGACCTCCCCCTGGTGGGCCCCCGGCAAGACCTCCTCCTGGTGGGCCCCCGGGGGGACCTCCCAATGGTGGACCCCAAGGAAGGCCTCCCGGAGGTCCGCCAGGGGCCCAATCAGCGCTCCCCGGAAGTGGTCCCCAGGGGAACCTGCCTCCCCCCTTTAACCCGGGATTTCAAGGCACGCCTTCAAAACAGTTCTTTCCATGGCTGGGTGGCATTTTCGCCCTCGACATGTCATAATGGCTGTAAAAGTTGCAGTTAAAATGCACATTAGAGTGGTGTATGCCAATTTTCTCCTCTGCAAAGTGCATGCTACAATGCCACATATGTTGACCTGCAAGTCTATATGGCCTCAGGCATGAGGGATCATGCGTTCGATTTCTAGTTAGAAACGCATATAAGATTTGGCGATTCTTTCAGGCTCTGAAGTAATACCATGTTTTGCATTCCTTTCACGGAAGAACCCTAAAGGGCAAGCGTTCCCTGAAAATTCAGTATTGGGTCATTCTTTGTCATAGTCAGTGGTATGTAATCCCTACTTCTTTAGTCTCCCCAGGGCTCGGGTGCCCTGAAGATAGACTTTCAGGGGAAATGACAATGGGGTTCCTCTTAAGCTCATGCTGTCATTCCCACCTTCGGCATCCCTTCCTGCCACTTCCCAAAGGGGGACATGTACACACTACAGGTGAGGGGAGCCTTGCTTCACTTATGTTACTCCCCTCCGCTCGCTCACGCTTGCCCCCGCCTCGCCTCTCTCTCCCTCCCGCTTCGCCTCCCCCCTTTCTCTCTCCCCTCCCTCTGTGTGTGTGTGTGTGTGTGCGCGCGCGCGCGCGCATGTCGGACTGTCTTCTTGCCGCGCCCCCTCTTTTGCCTCTCCGCCTCCCGCTTTCTTTTGGTCCAATTTGTTATTTCCCTCCTACTCTGTCTCCCCTTCTTCCGGCACACGCATTCGCCCGTGTGATTGCAGTACCTATCCTGTGCAGCTGTAATATCCCCTCAGTCCGCCTTCCTTCGGTTGCCAAGTAAGGTAAGAGTCTCCTGGCCCTCCTATCCGCACTATAAGTGCCAAGTGGGCGAGGCTCTGTGCCTGACCTACAAGTCATATGGTATCGTGGCGCAGGACATCCCCCCCGGGGACCGCCGGGGGAGCGAGGAGCCCCTGATTGGGGACCCCCGCTCAATCCTGTTGGGGCCTTGCCTCCTCCCATTGGCAGCCGGCCAAGGCCACCCTGGGGAGCCGCCCCGCAGGAGCCCCCAAACTTCTACCCCGCCGGAGCCGCGAAGGACACCCTCGAGGGGCCCCCACTGCCTGGGGAAGGAGGCAGACCCCTGCCGGGGCCACCGGGGCTCCCCCCCTCATCTCAGGAGGTTCCTCCAGGGAGCCTGCCCCAGTCTTCTGAGGCCCCGGGCCCCTCTGCGAGTCCCTGGGTCCCCCCGCCTGCCAGCAGTGGCGCTGCTGTTCCTCCGGAAGGATTTGCAGTTGCCTCTGGGGAACCGGGAGGGGGGGCTTCGGGGAAAAGCTCCTCTGAGCTGGTTGCTGAAGCCTGGGAGGCTCAGAAGCGACAGGAAGCCGAGCTACAGGAGCGGGAGCGGGCTGCCTGGACTGCCCATAAGAGTCAAGATGGAACGGTGGGTCCCTGGCAATTCTACTCCACCCATTCTGTGCAGCTGGTCTCACTTCTGCTGTGGGTTGTTCTTGGTTGCTTAGCATCTTGCTGTACCGATTCTGTTAATTTTCAATGTGTTGCTGCTGCTGTGGCTGCTGCTGGCGGTTAAATGGTCTGTCTGTTGTTGTGGCGAGATCTTCAACACATAGGAAGCAGGTCTGTTGTGGTGTTGTTTCAATGCTGCTGCTGCGGCTTTCAGCTAGTGTTGGGGAGTAAGGGTAGAGGATGGCGGTCCGGTATTGTGACTTGATGTTGGTGTGTTGCGGATACCGCAGCGGCCAGAACTGTCTTTTGTGTCCTGAAAAGTCTTGGCAACAGTAAGGCGACAGGTCCTCCCTTATGTGTGTTTATCTTGTTTGCTCCTCCTCTTCCTCGTCGCTCCCTTTTGTGTGTTTCTCTTGTTTTCTCCTCCTCCTCGTCGTTGTCATAGCTGTCATCGTCGTCGTTGTTGTCGGTGTTGGTATGGTGCTGTAAAGGGAGGATGTGACGATGGTGCGGCTAGAACCGAACCTACAATGGATCTGCATTAAGAAGCCTGACGATACGAGATTCTTTGGTGAAGGTTGCCCACGCCGTTAATAAAGACTTCCGGGTGTCTCGTGGAAAACATATATGGAAAGCATATATTAAAATCTGTCTTCTACAGTTTTTTGGTTCTGCGCTGTAATCCTATCTTCCCTCTTTTGTTGGGGTGGGGGGGGGGAGGCTAGTCGGTCTGCAGGGTTGGGGAGGGGAATGGGTTTGAGGGGGGCTGCAAAGCCTGTGGTTCCTATTGTTGGCGGTGCTGCTCTTGCTGCTGCTCCTGCTGGGAGCTGATGCAGGTGCCAAGGGGGATGTGAGGGCGGGGAGACAGGTATACTACTACAACACAATCACTAACGAGTCCTCCTGGGAGAGGCCGGAAGGGTACAAGGGCGATGAGGACAAGGCGTCCGCAGTTCCTGTCCCGGTGAAGTCCGAGAAGGTGAAGGGGACAAAGTGGATGGAGGTTCTGTGCGACGATGGCAAACATTACTACTACAATTCAGATAATAAGGTCGCGCCATCTTCCTATATAGCCAACCTGCTTCCTGTGATGTACGGTCCCTTCTCCTCTTGCTTGAGCAGCGACCAAATTCCTCTCTGCCTGTGCTGCAGCTCTGCATGGCAAGTGCTCTTGCACGCTGCAGGCATAAGGCGTAACGGTTTCCCGGACCGTCTTCCGAAAGCATGCGCCTTGCATGCAGGTCTGCGTGCAACGCATCCCTGCTGCAGAAGGACATTGGATGTGGAGAGGGGGTTGTGGGTAGGGGGGGCTGATAGGGACCGTTGTGCGGTTTACGGTTGTCTCACTTTGTTCATTGGTAGGGGGAAATGCAATTATTTAGCAAAGGGCTATCCACCGGTTTTCTCAACAGTTTAAAAGAAAAAGAAATAAAATGCATTATGGCTTGATTGTCTGTCCATGGAGTTACGCCAACTTGGGCTCCGGTGTGCTCCTCCCCGTGTCTATCATGTAAGCGTTTCATTTCCACTCCGTTCCAGTTCCTGGCTTGCGTCTTTTGAGTTGGTTCAACTTTTGTTTTATGTATATTAAGAGCACGAGCAGGCTTATGCATACGCACTCTCGCCCCTGTCTCGTCTCTAGTCATAATGCTTTCCCATAATACGATTCATGCTTTAACATAGCCTTGCCTTCCCCACCGATCCTTCTATGATGTGGCAGATCTCCATTGTACCAAAATGGGGGTCTCCCGCGTCCGTTGCACCTCTAACCCTTCTTCCTTTCGTGACATGTACCGCCCGAATCCACGCCCTGAAGGCATGTACCGTGTTGGATCCTCCCCCCTCTTGACATGTACCATGCGAGTCTCTTTCCTGGCCAGCAGGCCTCTTCCCAATCCTGTCCCCAATCCCCTGCGTGAGCAGGCAGGCAGGCTTGAAGCGCCAGTGTCAGGCTTGCAGTACCATCTCAGGATTGCCCTCTGGTGACTACATGCAGAAAAGACTTCGATTTTGCCCTGGAGTGAAAATTGAAAACCACAGAACAGAAGCAAGCACTCGCCGACAGAATTTTGCAGGAAGGAAAAGTTTGGAATTTACCTTTTTTCCCGGGAAGTTTTGTCCAGGAAGGTTTGCAGGAAGTTTGAGGTTTACTTTTTTACTTGCAGGAAAGGCCGAAGTTTGCAAGAAATTTAAATATTACTTTTTGCTTGTGCTGTCACATACGTAAGAAGGGATGGCGTTGTTCGTACTTGAGAGCGTTCTGCCATTCTCATAGACAGACGCGGCGGGGTTGTTTATCCTGAGTGTGCGGCGGGTTTGAAGTGTTTGTGACAGGGTCGGATGTGGCTGCACAGGAAACCTCCTGGACCGTACCGTCTGAAGTTGTGGCTGCTCGCGGTACTGATAACAAGGTCTGCTCCCCCGTATTCCTTTTCTTGCATGCTGATCGATCACCTCGGGCGATGAGGGGGATCCCCCCCCCCCCCCCAAAAAAAAAAACTTCTCACAAAACCCCCCCCCCACACACACACACACACACACACACACACATACACACACATTTCACACACATTTTCCACTTACGTCTCTGATATTATCATCCCGCACTCCCCCCCCCCCCCTTTCTTATGAAGTATTCTTGTTGAGAGTGAGGTGTCGAATAATGTGCTGGGACTTACATCCTTGACACTCTGGGACATCAGGTATTTCTGATACTGAGGAGGACACCATGGGGTTTTAAGGGAGACCCGAGATATTCAGTGGGGAAACTGGTATTCAGAATGGTTCAGAGAGACTTGAGATGTTTTGAGCTGTCGGTAGTGCATGGGTACTTTGGACTTGTGATGTGCAAGGGGCACAGATTTTCAGGGAATGATTCTATGGGAAGTAACTATTCTATGGGATGAAGTATTCGTGGAAGTCAGATAGTCCCATTGAAGTCAGATAGTCCTGTGGTAGTCAGGGATGTTTGATATTCTGGGTCATCCATTACTCAGGGGGTAATCAGGGAGGGTTTAGATATTTTGGGGACGTCAAATGGTCCAGCAGTCGTCAGGGGATTTGGTGGGTACCCAGATATCCAGAGGGTGCCCAAGGAGACTTGAGGTGTTAAGAGAACCCGGACAGACCAGTGGTAGTCAGGAGTAGTCAGGAGACTCGACAAGTTCATGGGTAACGGATATGCAGAGGGTATCCAGGGAGGCCCGAGAGATGCGCACGGGACTCGGATAGTCCAAGGGTATTCTGGAAGCTTCGTACATTCCTTGGTGACCAGACTTCAGCGGGTACCCGGGGGCGCTGGAAATGTTCATGCGACTTTAGGTAGTGCAGGGGTGTCCATGATCCTTACCACATTCATGGGGCACGGAATACTACTGCCAATGGTAATGTGGTGCCTCAGTGCCTTAGCTTAATACTTGGGGTATCCTTGGAGACCGAGTAACCCAGGGGACTGACAGGGTCTGAGGGTGGGACAGCAAGCGGCAATGGCAGCCGTGTCAGAAGCCGCGGCAACTATCATTGCGCGCGTGAAGGCTGCCAGTGGGGGTTCCACATTGCGACCCGACCTCAAAGGTACAGTCTTTTTTACCTGACAAAGTATCCCTCCTACCTGACAAAGCATCCCGTGTACCTGCTAGAGCATCCCTTGTACCTGATGAAGTATCTCCTGTACCTGATAAAGCATCCCTCTCAGCTGACAAAGGAAGCCTCATACTTGACCAACTATCCCTGTTACCTGACGAAGCATTCCTCCTACCTGGCAAGTATGCCTAGTACCTTATCAAGCATCCCTTGCTCCTGATAAAGCCTCTCTCCCACCTGACGAAGCACCCCTCCTACCTGACAAAGCACCC
>KV908526.1:219190-221690 GCA_002005505.1 Botryococcus braunii
ATTTTTTTTGGGGGGGGGGGGGGGGGAGAAACGGCGATGGCCTGCATTTGGTCTGAGTATATGAATGCTGCGTTTGGAGGAAAGGAAAGGAATTATTACATCCAGGACCAGCCATTTTGCCTGACGGGATGACGTACAATGTAAAACTGTGAATGTGTGTAGCAAAGCTAACTCTCACTCGGTCCCCGCGTGGCAGTGTCATGTCGCGTCGTATGTAACTTCCGGCTGTTCATCCGCACAAGCTGTGCAATATGGATACAAGAGGGATGAAATGTTTATGAACATCCAACAGTTCATTCACTCATGGGTGTAATATGGATATAAGAGGGGTGAAATGTCTTTGAACATGCAACCGTTCATTCACTCGTGCATGTAATATGGATACAAGAGGGGTGAAAAGGGCTGTATGAGTGCAGAGTTCCTCACCATGACCGGGGTACTTTCTGAGGGTGTTGTTTCAGCCGAGTGACATCCCATTTGTTTTTTTACTGTCCAATTCTATGTGTCTCTCCATAAATCTCAACAAGTTCGCCAGTCTGCTGGGGCTGTCCTGCGCTGGTCTGCGGAATGTGTGTGGTGGGTGCGCTCGTGTCTGGCAAAAAGTCGACGTCGCGGTTGCCTGAGGGAGGAGTGGGGAGGGCCGCAGGGCTTTGCTGCAGGAGCGGAGGATGGAGGCGGGTGCGCGCTGGTCAAAGGTCAAGCCTGCCATCTCTAGTGACCCCCGCTATAAGGCTGTCCCCCGAGATGAACGGGAACACCTCTTCCGAACGTACCTCGAAGAACAGGAGGTTTGCTCCCTGCATGCCTTCCCCCCCCCCCCCCCCCCCCCCAACACACACAGAATCTTCCCTCCCGCTACCCCCCCCCGCCCCCCCCCCCCACCAGAGACACAGCTCTACCTTTCCAAGCATGAGGGTGGCGGTTGGCAAGGAAGAAAGCCCTTTTTACTACCGTTCACGACTCCGCCCAATAACTGTGTAAACCAAAGGAAAGTACAGCGTTGAGGGCATCTGTACTAGCGCGCCGCACGAGTGTTCGCGGCGTTTGCAGCACCGAACACACTAATGGACTTGCTGCTCGTACGAGGAGCAACAGCGCAGCGGGCTGGAAACCAAGATTTACTTTTTCTTTTTGTAGCAACCCTTCCCGTCGTGTTAGATACTTTTTTTTTTTTTTGAATGCGCGACCAGAAGTGCGGATGGCCCTTTTAGTAGGGTTGGGGGCGGCGGGGGATCTGCCCAGGTGGCAGCGCAGGCGCGACGGCAGGAGAGGAAGGAGCGCGAGGACAAGGAGCGCGAATCTCGCCAGCGGGCTGCGAAGGACACGGAGGAGGCGGAGAAGCGTCGCCGCAAGGCCGCCTACCATGATGCCGTTGCCAACTTGAACACCCTCCTGTCCGAGGTCGTCAAGGATTGCGAAGCCCACTGGAGCGACTGGAAGGCCAAACTTGAGCGCGACCCTCAGGTAATTCCGCCCTCCCCCCCCGGGGGGGGGGGGGGCCGAAAGATATTCTCAGAGTCTCGTACTCATGCGCACCCATTGACACATAGAGCCACCCCCTTACCTTACTTTCTACCTCCCCCCCCCCCCTCTCTCTCTCTCTCTCTCTCTCTCTCTCTCTCTCTCTCTCTCTCTCTCTCTCTCTCTCTCTCTCTCTCTCTCTCTCTCTCTCTCTCTCTCTCTCTCTCTCCCCCCCCCCTCTCCCCTCCCCCTCGCTTGCAAAGGGGGGGTGAGGGTAGGGGGCCAGGGAGGAAGGGAAGGGGAGGGGAAGAGAGAGAGAGAGAGAGAGAGAGAGAGAGAGAGAGAGAGAGAGAGAGAGAGAGAGAGAGAGAGAGAGAGAGAGAGAGAGAGAGTGTATCTGGCTTGGCTATTTTGGAGATGAGCAGAAGGCAGGGTTGCGAGAGCGTGCTTGCTGGCCATGGCAGCCGCCAATGGTGTGCTGCAGAGGTGATGAGATTGAGGAGTCACCCTGAATTGTCAAGGCGCGGGCTGTGGTGCAGGCTTTGGGAATGGAGCATTGTGGCCAGGGGGCCACTTGAGAGCGCCCCCCCCCCCCCCCCACCCCCGGGGGGGGAATTTAGAACTCTCCGGAATGCTAAGCTGTTTGTGTTGCAATCCGGAGGACAGGGGGGGGGGGGGGCAGAAGATAGTAGATGTGAATATTGGAAGGGTCCAGGACACTTTGTGTGGGCCATCTTGGGGGGATTGAAATGGGTGAGGACATTTCGTGTGGTCCATCAAGCGGGGTTGAGCACGTCGAGGAACTTTGTGTGGGGCATGAATGGGGTTTGAGGGAGGCCGCAGGGGAGGGCTACCAACCCAGTGCTTGAGAAGGGAGACCCGGAGAAGCTCTTCAGAGAGCACGTCAACCAGCTACATGTCCGCGCAATCACTAATTTCCACGAGCTTCTCGAGAAGGTGCGGAGCCGCTCACCCTGTCACGCTGCCCTTGCTGCACTGGCAAACCTGTACCAACATCTGTCCTGCTTTGTCATTTGTA
>KV908526.1:224190-239190 GCA_002005505.1 Botryococcus braunii
AGAGAGAGAGAGAGGGGGGGGGGAGGGGGAGGAGAGGTATGGAGCAGGTAGTTGGTGAGTTGAAAATCCCCAATGGTGGGGCAGGGAGAAGCTGTGGAGACGGTTTGTGGAGGACATGATATATGAGCGGGACAATCCGGGCAAGTTCGCCAGGAGGCCGGGTCCTGGGGCTCCCTCCCGGGGGACCATGGGGAGGGGCACTTCTTACCATCCCCGACCAGATTGGAAGGAGGATCCCTCCACAGACCGCGCCTATCAGCGAGAGTACTTGGAGCCTGACCGCAAGCGCATTAAGCGGCCCTGACCCCCGGCATCGCCCCTCCGTTTAGTGAGCGAGTGACAGTAGCCGCTGCCCCGTCCCATTGGTACGCTGTACCGACCCCACCGATGAGCGCACACTTTTTCTGCATGAGTGCATCAGCTGCCGCTGCGTCACATGGGCTGCAGTAGCCAATGGTTTGGCCATGAAAGACTTTCGCTGGCCCGAAGCGCATCATCTGGCCCTCGCCCACAGGCGCAGAAAGCAGCCTGACCCCTGTGCGAGGAGCCTCTCCAGCACTGCTGCGGAGTACCAAGACAGGTCTATCACCGGGGGGCAGGGTTTAGTTGCCTTGTGCACATCCGCACTGGAAGGTGGATATGCCGAGTGTGGTTTTGGGTATGAGTGCAGCGAAACTTGTGTGTGTGTGTGTGTGTGTGTGTGTGTGTGTGTGTGTGTGTGTGTGTGTGTGTGTGTGTGTGTGTGTGTGTTTTCGACATTAACCTCCTTATAACCTGAAGGTTTGCCAAGTATTAGGATGTTGCCTGGGTTTGCGAATTCTCTGAAGCCAGCATGCCTATTTTGTAACTTTCTATTGGTGTTGTCTTGAAGAGACGTCAGAATATGTGCTCAGCAGGGCAAGGCCGATCAAGAGGCCGTATGGTATCGTTTGAGCAGGATTTGGCATGTGTTCAAACTTTTGTGCCGGAAAGGACTGCGCCTGTTCATTGTCTGCAGGACACAAAACACTCCGTTCTGCAGAAGTTTGCAAGAAGCTAATTCAAATGGATTTGAGTTGCAAAGACTTTAAACCCGTCAATGCATAAGGCCGGGTTCTAGAAGGTTCGGGAAACAAAGGCCTTCGGGAATTTGGAGTTACATGGTTTCGTAACCCATTTTCCAAGACAGTAGAGGATTACCCAACCCATGTTGGGTCAAAAAACAGCGATCACGGGATGGGGGAAGCCTTTTCCTACGGTTGACTTCGGAAGAGCGTTTTTGAGATTTGCGACCCCCCCCCCCCTTTCCACATTCCGGAAAGGGGGAGTGTCTGAGTGTGTGACAAGGGTAGAGAAGGAAACATGGAACTAGTCTGATTGGTCCAGTCGTACGATGCTGATGAGCAGTCTGGCATTTGCAAGACGCAGACTATGCAGGATATCATTCCACAAGAACTTAATTTCATGAAGGCCCTTGCATTTGCCGTAGCAAAGCAAGC
Source organism: Botryococcus braunii (assembly GCA_002005505.1). Lineage (NCBI taxonomy): Eukaryota > Viridiplantae > Chlorophyta > Trebouxiophyceae > Botryococcus > Botryococcus braunii. Next base: position 225,669 of record KV908526.1, read on the forward strand.
ACCCTTGTAACCAAGCTTTATTCTTACTTTCGCCAAGCTTTATTCTTACTTTCTCCCATGTAGAGCCCCCACACCTGTGTGTGTATGGCTGGGCGTGCGTGGGGGGAGGGAGGAGAGAGAGAGAGAGAGAGAGAGAGAGAGAGAGAGAGAGAGAGAGAGAGAGAGAGAGAGAGAGAGAGAGAGAGAGAGAGAGATATAGAGAGAGAGAGAGACAGACAGACAGACAGACAGACACACACACACACACACACACACACACACACACACACACACACACACACACACACACACACACACCCACAACCCCCCCCCCCAACCCACACACACACACACGCGCGCGCGCGCGCGCACACACACACACACACACACACACACACAGAGAGAGAGAGAGAGGGGGGGGGGGGATGGCATGAAAAGGGGTGTTTGCGGGGATATGATTGCATGAAAAGGGGTGTTTGCGGGGATATGATTGCATGTAAAGCTTTATTCAATATAGAGTGAAGCCTGTCCTAATCGCACCCCTTAAATCCGGCATGCGGGAACGTGGAATGTAGGGGCCAGAGACGAAAGGTGATTTTGAAAGCGTGAAAACTTCAAATGCTGGCTTGATTGTATTTCAGCTTTCTTGTTAGGTCAAGCCCATGGTAGGTGCAGAATGGCAGGCAGAAACCGGCATTCCTCGCATGTGCTGAAAGTCCCCTTCGTTGCAAACGGATCTTCATTGTCTTGTCTTCATTGTCTGGATTACAGTGTTTGTGTTTTTCAAATCCTTGCCGTTGAAGCACTTTCCACCAATCCCAGGCGCATGGGCGGCAAGCAAACGCATGCGCGCACACGTGTAAGTGCGCAGGCGCGTGTGCGTGTGCGTACGTGCGTCCGTGTGTGTGTGTGTGTGTGTGTGTGTGTGTGTGTGTGTGTGTGTGTGTGTGCGCGCGCGCGCGCGGGCGCACGCGCGTGTGTGCGCGCCCTCATGCATTCTTTATTGGTTTTGGGGGGGGGGGGGTGTGATCGTTTGCCATTACCTTTATAAGGCTGATCAAAAAATGTAGTCTCTACCCACAAAATCTTGCTCAGCCATCTAGATATACCAAGGGGCATTTGCAGTCAAGAACGTATGGCTAAAACCCCAAACTCATGGTGCCTCAGATCGCGAACAGCCTTTCATGATTGATTACACTGAAAATCTGAATAGCGAAGGGCATCGGGAGCAAAAGCATGAACCCCATTCATGGTAAACTGTGCCCCACACCCCGTGTAGAGAACTGTGTAGTAACCAACTTCCATGCCTTAGCCGCCCATGATGTCCCTTCAGACGAAACCCCAATCAACTAAGGTCGACCAACTTCCAGATGACCCGCGTACCCACGGTATCAACTGAACATTATCTCAACCTTTACGCTACCCATCCAATCTGCGATCATTCGCAGCCCTGCCCCTCCATAAAAATTAATGGGAAATGCTCTCCATGCCGCCACAAGAAATGGCCCTAGCCTCTAGCCCAAAAGATGTTGAGAACTTCCTCTGTGTTCCCACAACAAAGAGTTGCTTGAAGGCATTATAGACTCGAGGACCCTTGCCAACCCTCTCTCACTTGTGGCGACTGCGACCGCTCATGCCCTGCGGCCCTTAGGCAGGCCGCAAATCCCACCATCCCTGCTAAGCCCCTTTGCTTCTCCTGCGAGACCGCAGTATTCCATTCCCCTCTGGCGGGGAATGGAATAGAAGGCCCCAAAATGAAGTAATTCCGCAACACAAGCTATTGAAAACAAGAGCTCGCGTGCGGAAGGAGCCATGTCACGGCCCGGGCCGTGACATGGCTCATGCATGGCACATCCTGCTGTGTGGTCCATGTACATGTCTATGACAATTAGTCCACTAGTATTGAGGCACACCATGGAGCTTGTTGCTTTTTTCTTGCCTTCGGAGTTTGGCAAACTGAGGGGGCCCCCTCAGTTTGCCAAACTCCGAAGGCAAGAACAAAGCAACAAGCTCCATGGTGTGCCTCATTACTAGTGGACTAATTGTCATAGACATGTACATGGACCACACAGCAACCCTGCTCCAGGCAGGGCTCAAATGTGCCATATATGACGACCAGGATGTGCCATGCGTCCACAGTGCCACGTTCTCCCCTTGGGCAATCCAAGAAAGAAACGGAACGGAATGCAAGTCGTCTACTTCTTTCCACCAGGGGCTGCACAACACCAGTCAAAACCTCAGTACTTAAACCCTGGAAGTGTACGGTGGGGCACAATCTCCACGCCAAAGCCCCATTTCAGAGCCGAAAGAAAGAAACAAAGCAGGCAGCATCAAGTTCAAGGGACAGCAAAACCGGGCCAACCCTTACAAACAGGAAGTGATGTGGCAGCCGCGCACGCACGCGCGCACACACACACACACACACACACACACACACACACACACAATCAAACCAGGACACCCATCCAACTTCATTACAAGCTGATATTTGTTATATCAAAATCCCATTCTGAAAGGACTAGCATTAGCAGCGTTACCCAAAACAGATATGAGCCATAACCCCAGACACCACAGAGCACTTCTTGGGCTACAAGCAAACAGATGACATGCTAAACGACAGATCGCTGGGTCAGGTAACTCCTTGAAAGGAGGTATCTGAAAAAACAAAGAATCAATAACATTGACAGGAAGGGATGCGGGGGAGCAGAACCACTACAGGCAGAAGTTTGAACACCCGTCCCTGAATACTCACTTAAGGACTAAGCATCTACGCAATAATGGCTTTGCATGCTGGTCTCGAGCTAATATAGATTGACAAGACCCACCATGACCAACTGGCAGAAGGGGTGATCTGGTAAACATGTGAGAACACGTGCAAGCAAAGAATGCGCACCAGCATTCTTCTTGATTCCACGAACTTTGCGGGCCCTGTTCTTCCGCTCCTTCAGCTGCTTGCGAGACTTCTGAATCCGCTCAGCAAGCCCATTCTGCACACATCACTAGCCAACCTTAGTCACCTCATTGCAATAATTCATTTTGGCAATACCAGAATGGCAACCACAGGGATGCTTCGGGTGTACAAACGGCTTCATCAAAAACTGAATTGTTCCACCCCCCGTCAACGACACCTTTATCCCCCCTTCTAGAGAGGCGGGAACCTTCTGGCTGGAACACTCATTTCCTCATTTGAGCAAGCACATGTAGGAGCTGAGGAACAGGTTCAGCTGTCTGCAGCCCAAGGGTAGATATATGCAGCGCTCATGTGTTTTACATAATAGACAGAAGGGACAAGCAAAGTATCTTGCAAAAGATGTGATGCAGAAGGCACTCATACGCACCCGAACCAATCGGTACTTGGGCTCGAACTTCTTGGCGGAGTCCAGATTGTCATAGATCAACCCAAACCCAGTTGACTTGCCACCACCAAACTGCACAGTAGCATTGCAAATCCACGTCAGGCCGTCAGAGGTCTCAACAATGAAGTGCATCACAAGAAGAATGTGGCCTAACAAATCCAACTTTACAAAGACCTGCCAGTGCATCTCCACGACGTGAATATACATTTCCGGGACAAAAATCCCAAAGCCCTTGTGCTGCAAGATGCCCTACATGTGCATTTGCAGCCATGCGAGCGCATCATCTTGTGCTTTCCTTGCATGACTTGACACTCTGAAGAATGCAGTAAACTGCAACGTTGCTGGACACAGCATGACACAAATTCCCACCTGAGTCCGGAAGCCGAAGACAAAGATCTGCTGAGGGTCTCTGACGCTGTACATTTTTGCCAACTTTTCCTGTATTTCAGCCTGCAGGACACCAACAGGTAGCGTACTTACATGCCTGCCATGCGAACTATGCCCAAAGAGAAGATAAGAAACCCCATCATGTGTCAAATCACCCTGATTTGATATTCGCAAGAACATCTGAAACTTCTTTTAAGGCCTATGAACATCCCTGACTCTCACTCCAAAGTTCCCACAGGGCATACATTCCACAGCCCCCAGCCACTCACCTTAGGCACTGTCGGCCTCCCGGGATGCAAAATATCAATCACCTGCGGCCCAACCACTAGCTGCGTCAGTAATTCGCCACCCAGAAGCTACACAAACAATCTCGATCAACAACTCTTGCGGTAATCCCATAACGCACCCACCACAGTAGAATAACGCATAGACAGTACATTTTGTTTGAACGAAAAGGCAGATGGGAGTAATGGTAAAAAAACATTTGCATAACGAGATGGGCGACGTACAAACTGCTTCCGAAGCAGCAACCGGTTCGTCATAAACTTCCTCGTGCGTATGGTGCAAGACTTATCCCCCATTGTAGATGGGAGGCCCTTGCCAGCACAGCCAAGGATGCCAAGGAAATGATGTGGGCTAGCGGGATTGCTCGAGTTCACTGGCGGCCGGGCTGGGGCCGCAACGTCACGGTGTTATGCTCACGTGGAAGGGCTGTACGGGGGATCCCTCCGTGTGGCCTTTCGCCTACTTCTCCGGTACAAAGTGATCGGATCTCAGCACCTACTAATCTTCCTTTTCCTACTCTTGACAACCATGGTGTTTTAATTGGTCTTTCTACTTGTACTTATGGTGGAACGGAGCATATTGGCCTTTCTGGGAAAATTGAACCCGTGATATCATATGAAAGGATTTTTAACCGCGGTACAACGCATGTTTGATGGGGATCGTTTGATGTCAAGAGGACCGTGACGGCTTTCTTGCCACCAGGCAGAGACTGAGGCTGGTGGATTGTTGTCAGAAACATGTCGAAAGAAAGTGAATTCGTACCACCCGTATCAGCGGTCTTAACCTCTGTTGCAAACCATATCCCCTTCCGGTGCTCGAAGGAGAACAAAGCCTTCGTTGAATGCAAGAAGAAAGACAAGAATCCTCAGACGTGCTTAGCTGAAGGGGAGAGACTTACACATTGTGTCATAGACTTGTAAGTCGAATTTTGAAGCAGTTTAATGCGTTGCACGCTCTCTGTTCCCTGGTGGCTCTCTCTCCAACATGTGCGGTGTGCGCAGGTTGAAGGAGGCACGAGAAAAAGCCCCTGAAGAACTTAAGAAATATACACATTGCTTGGATTACTATTCGTATGCCCCTTGATTGTTAGTTTCTGTGGAGAGTGTGGTGGCCACTATCCGTTGTAATGTTGCTTGGCCTGCAGGAACAAGTTCACAAAATGCAGGAAAGAACAAAAGGAGTTTGAGGCCGCCTTTCCCCCTGGACCAGCACCTTAGAGCATGCCGCTTCCCGATGGAAAAGGTCTGACGCAAGCCCCAAGTGTGTCTGCTTTGAGGCACCTTCATAGGTAGAGAGGCATGGAGCTAAGGAGGATTAGCTGTTAAAATGCATGAGTATAAATCCCAATGAGGGAATGGCTTCATTTTTGGAAATTCACGAGATTACGAGACTATGCATCCTGTCACCAGCCAGTGCCTAGGATCATATTCTTGGTTTGGCTTTTGGTCACAAACATTGGCAGATTGCTAGTGATCCCAACGAACAGAGCAGGAGGTACTAGGACCAGAAAAGCTAGTCACTCCCACCACTTAAGGAGCCATTTCTGGGGGGGGTGAGACTTGATTGGTGAAGTCTCAGCAGCAAATTTCTTTCAATTTCTTCTCTTGGAAATGGCGTGTCATGCCAACATGGAGGGGGATAGGATCCATGTCCAATGCAAGGTCATGATTACATGGACTCGGTTGGGATCCACGTCCATTCAACATCATGAGATTGAGGTACAAGTAACTGCAGGAGGATGGACATTAAAGTTTTTTGTTGAGCTGCAATTTAGGTGTGAATGGTATAGAAGGAGAAGTTATAGATATCCGTAGCAGTACTAGAGAGTTTGGAGGTTGAAGGTGTATGCAGTTGCTTTGCGGTGTTGCACAGAGGTGGAACGACTACAGAAAATCTTGTAACAGATACACAGATTAAAGAAGAAAAGAATTACATCAATCCAGCCCAGAGGGCATGATGAGATGCAGACGGATAAACCAACGGTGTGTGAGAACCTAGTTGGAATAATACTATGCTAGAACACGGATAAAAAAACTGATAACTGGATAATGGAGAATGGCCAAGTCACCGCCGCTGAAACACTTGACGGGCCTGGAATACATCAAATATTAAATTAACAACCGCAAGCTGATCCTCTTGCCAAATGAAATTACGTAGTGACCAAGAGGGGGACGAGAACAATGTGGATAGCGGTCCCGAACCTGAGCAAGGGCGGGGCAATGAAACACAATATGATGCTCATCCCCCACCGCTATGCCACACATGTCACATAAATGCTCTGAAGGGTTGATATGGGTGCGTCTTCCTACATCTATAGGTAAGTCATTGGACTCCAAGACGAAACCTAAAAAATTGCTTAACACGCCTAACACTAACTGGAAGAGACAACAGTATTTCACGTTGAATCGGCCTTGTTTGGGCAAACCTTCTAAGATAAGTGCATAACTGGGGGTCCTTAGGTGCTAACATTAGTCTAGGATGATTCTATCTAGGATCTAGGATATTAATCTAAGATTAATCTAGAAGAGATGTGCAATCCCTCATCCGAGAGCCGCTGGGCACTAGTGAGTATTGCCCTGAAAGTATCCATGTCCACCTCATGAGGACTATGACAGTCCACCGGATACGGTCCCCGAGTTTTCTCAAGGCACGCATGAACGAGCCTGCCCAAGTTGGACTATGTGTCGTGACCCCATAGTAGCATGAGTCCCTAAGAATACTCGCATACATGTGATCGTCTGGGAGGTCACAAAGAGGATTCCAAAACGTTGCCATGCGCATAAACCATTGATGTCGAAGTAGCCGGATGCCTAGCTCACAAAGAAGGACATCTGTAATAACCGTGCGCCGGACCCCAATGATCATGCGCAGCATACTGATAAAGTCATTTTCCAAGTTTTTCACCTGAAGCCCCACACAAGGAAGTGGGGAAAGTGTGCACACCCCAAATTTGGCATGCGTATGACGCGGTGGGGACAACACATGTTAAAAAGAGCCGAATAAGGATCCCAATTGAGACCGCACAATCAAGGTTACCATATCGCTGTTGTATTGAGTACCACGCCCCCCACATTAATTTCGCGGCCCCCCAGCTCATAGAGCATTTTGACGCTGTTTTTCCTTCAGATTTGGCGGGCCTTACTGGCTGGATTTGCAACGTGCTTACCGTTAATGGCTGGACTTGCAACGTTGTGAGTGTTATGCAATACCGCTCGTCTTGGATGGCTCAATATTTACTGCAGATGAATTGCGCTGAATGTTGGGCTTCTGGGTATATCTTTAAATGTGCATGGCTGTAGGAGACAAGGGCAGTTCTTTTATTATGTATTCCTGCCCTACGGCGGCAATATGTCTTCACTGGCTTGGAAATGGCAGTCCCTCTGATATTCTCATCTGGATGGGTTATATATCTGCATGAACAACCACACACGCACGCACGCGCGCGCGCGCGCGCACACACCACACACACACACACACACACACACACACACACACACACACACACACACACACACACACACACACACACACACACACACACACACACACACACACACACCGCGCGCGCGCGCGCGCGCACGCGGGCTCTCCCTCTCCCCCCCCTCTCCCTCTCCCCCCCCCCCTCTCCCTCTCCCTCTCCCTCGCCCTCTCCTCCCTCCCTCCCTTTCTCCCCCCCCCCCCCCTCTCTCTCTCTCTCTCTCTCTCTCTCTCTCTCTCTCTCTCTCTCTCTCTCTCTCTCTCTCTCTCTCTCTCTCTCTCTCTCTCTCTCTCTCTCTCTCTCTATCTCTCTCTCTCTCTCTCTCTCTCTCTCTCTCTCTCTCTCTCTCTCTCTCTCTCTCTCTCTCTCTCTCTCTCTCTCTCTCTCTCTCTCTCTCTCTCTCTCTCTCTCTCTCTCTCTCTCTCTCTCTCCCTCCCCCCCCCCCCCCCCCCCCTCCTCCCTCCCTCTCCCCCCGTCCTCCCTCCCTCTCCCCCCGTCCTCCCTTCCCCCCCCCCCCCCCATATTTCAAATCCTTTTGCGTTTTACAGAAAATATCCGTAAGGCCAAAGAAAAATGCGGCTACATTTCGCCCTGCAGCACATTGATCACCATCATAAAACCCCCGACCTTGCAGAAGTGGATAGGGTAAAAGTCGGTATCCTCTCCCCGCACAGAAGATTGAGCAGCTTAAGCTTTCGCTTTGTTGTGCACCTCCAATCTCAAGCATCACAGCTTGAAGCCAAACATCCGATCTTAAGCTGGGTTCCTTGGACCTGGTTGCAGCCTTTTCTCCCCATGGATGCAGTCGTGAACCCAGATGTGCGTTAGCGGAACACCGAAGAAACAATCTTGGTATGTGCTGCCGAGCACTCGCATAGGTTCTTTTGTTGTAAGCTTCAAGAACTCCAGCAAACTGTGCCGATCTTCTAATTTCTTTGTGGACATGGCTTCAAGGTGGTAATGCGGGTGATGCATATGGGCATGTTTTCGCCGATCTGTATCACTTATTTTCTGCAGGCTGTTCTGGATCTGGCCTTCATAAAAGGAGGCATCCTGAAGACGCCAGTGAGATGTTTTTCTGAACCATTTTTTGCTGCATATATCTGTGTCCAATTGGGTGATGTTTTGAAGGCAGAGGAGGTTGTTAACCATTCTTAAGCTCCAAGGATGCCTCAACGCCGCAGAGGGCTGTCCTAGAAGGCGGAGGAAGTTGTTCGGGTATTGTGTACTCTGGGATGCCTTGACGCATGCACAGTTCTAACACCGCCTGCCTAATTAGGCAGGTGGTGTCCTCGGTGGTGGGTAAACTGCAAGGAAGTCCTGAATCCTGAGATCTTCAAATCATGCCGGAATTGAACTTCGAAGGTCAAAAAAATGACGAGGTGACCTGGTGCCTTCCACAGCCATGGAAGGGAAATGCCAAAATGTGCACAGAAGCACAACCTGAGGGGCCAATGGACAAACCCATCAGGGACCAATCTTAAATTGAGAATTTGATTTGACGATAACTCCTTCAGCGGATAAACAGTGTGTACGCCTTAAACCGCAGCTAGCCAGCAAGCTCATGTGCTGTGGGTCTTGACTTGTCAGCTGAATCAGCAGGAAGTAGTAGAGGCCAAACGGCTGGAGAAGTAGGGATAAGAGCCGCAATGTCCTCAGCCACTGTCTTAGGTCTTCGCAATCTCAGGCACTGAGGGACAACCCCACCTGAGGGCCCAGCAACATAGAGATGCTGGTCCCCTGACTTCCGGTCCCTCGGATTCTGCGGTCCCAACCTGGGACTCCTCGGGTCCTCGAGGTGGCTCACCAAGATGGACATGCACTGGTGTAGTCCATTCTGGCTTGAAGTGCGCTTGAAAATCAATGGGGGTTTCAGTTGCAAATAACAATGTAACTCACCAGCACTGCTGGTCCAGCGGTCGGGCTGCAGGAGGCACGAAGTGTTTGAATGTAAGTGGGAGTTGACTAGAGGAGGGAGCACCCTCTAATTGCTAATTTTTCACAATTCTTGTGGAGCAAGGATTGAAACTTGGAGCACTTGTTGTATACCGGACATAATTACACTTTTGAGGGCCGGCAGTATGGCCGTCCCAGCGAGCCGCAACAGTACTGTCGGACTGCTTATAGATAAGAACTACAGATCATCTAGAATAAACAGACGTCAGTGAGAAATTTGAGCTTCCCAAGAGTTTGGGCCCAAGTGTAGGTTGCGTATACCGGACAGATCAACCACGTGACGGCCTGTCCAAGGTTCCACTCTTCTAAAAAAGATGACTCAAATGGGATCAGATTTCCTTGTACATAAGCAAAATGTTGAAAACTCTCACCTTGGCCTCTGGACTTCTAGTCTTTCTGTGTGCAAGCGCTGCCATCGTTCGCCTAAATTGCCCGTTGCCCCTATCCGATGCAGCTGTGAGGCAACACAGAGAACTTTCTCTTAGGACTTGGTCTGGATGTTTCCCCATGCCAATGTTTGCTAGAGATTGCTGGGCAGCACACCTACCTCCTAGACGGCAAGAACGAGGACACAGAAAAGCGCTTCTCTTGGATGCAGCCTTTGTTCTGCCGGATGCTACCACGGCGTTGTTCATCCCTGATTCCAAGAAATCCTTTAGCCATTAAAATATTGTTGAAAGCTCACACTAGGTACGTTCGTGCGACGAACCTCGGAACTCCATGTTTAAGAAGTGCATATCCTGTTGTTCTCCAAGGTTGGCAATGGATATTCCCACTTTTGAAGCGCCCGTACAGGGAAGGCCGCATGCCCTACATCTTCCTTCGTATCATTCATTATTGATGGTTGCTATCCCCTTTCAATGTTGCCACGGCTTGCTTGGGGTCCTGTTATTCAGTGATGCATGAGAAGAAGCGTTTCACTGAAGTTCCCAGTCACTAGCAGTGTCCCAAATCAGCATCTACATATATTTTTCTGGCTGTCAGATGCCGATACGATTGCTTTTCTTGTTGCCAGATGCTGATCTTAATATATACAGAAGAAGCTTGTTGTCGATTGCTATTCTTAAGATCAGCATCTGACAACAAAATTTTTCTCAGATGCTGATACGATTTCGGGAGCTAAGAAAAGCAACATTGGTAACTGAAACCAATTGTGCATCCAATCGCAGTTCATGCTTTGCATTCATGTGCAGATCTGGTGCAAGATGGGTTAGCTAGGGGCCCTATGAGGACCTGTTTATCTTTGAAGTAGGCAAGGGAGACGTCCAGCTCCGCGCGCAAACCCCGATTCTGCCAATTGTGACAGCTATACATGTATATATACATATATAGACAGCTAGATATGTATATATACATATATATGTGGGTATATATACCCACATAGAAATTAGAATTTCTATATGGGTATAGATACATGTACAGCTGTCTGTGCCTGACACGCGATGAGCATCATGATATCAGTGCGCCCTGTGCTGCAGCAAGAAGAACTCCACATAACCGTGACTCTCCCTTGCTCCGCTGCAGGTGAAACACCGTGACAGGTGCTAGCACGCAGAGTTGTGATTCAGAAGTACCTTCTGGCGCCCGTCATCCTCCCCTTGTAGAACATTGAGACTGGGCGCGGGGCGGGGAGGCAGTATCCCGGGGTTCGAGAGTCCCTGTCCTGCTGTGTTCCTGGAGAGGGGAAGGCAGAGGGGCGAGGGTTTAACAAGGCTCCGGTCCCCTGCAATATTGTACCTTGACTTGTAACCTAGCCTGCTTTTTTGCAGTAAGGAGGCAAATGCTTGTCTGAGGATGAGTGATATGTCTGAGTATGTACTGATTATTACCCATCAGGTTACGTTACATCTGGAAACTGAATCCAGAGCAACTCGAACGGATTAAGCCTTGCCATGCTTAAGCCTGTACTTCATGGGGCCATGGACATTTGAGAGGGGCTAGCTGGCCAGCTAGCACCTGCGGCTACCCCTGATGTGCATTGCATTTGCTTAGTAGCGTGGGATTTCCAGTCTCGAGCAAATTGCATGGTCTCATGTACATCAACCCAGTCAATCAACCCGCATGAAAGAAAGAAAGAATGCCCGAGAGCTGTACATGTAGGGGCACACATGCGTTGGAGCTTGAGAGACTTTCGGCACTTGTGTGTGGTGGACGGGTGCAGTGGCATGGATGCAGTAAGGATTACCCTTACAGACCTGTCCACATAAAGACTTTGAAGGGGGCCCGCAGCCCGGGGGGGGGGGGGGGGGGGAGATGTTATTTGCTTCCATTGACAGGGGGGCGGTCCATGAAAGATGCCCATGCAGGCCTTTTCTTAGGATATGATTGTGATAGCCAGACAGGGCCAGAAACGAATTCCTTCGAATTCCTTAGGTCCGTGATGTTGTCAGATGGACATTAGTGGCTAGGCAGAGGTCCGAAGGAATGCTGACATTGCCAGGTCTATGAAGAATCGCTACAAGGATTGTAACACCCAGGCTGAGGTGCAAAGGAATGCTTGCATAGCCTACCGCTGTTAATCAACCGGCGTATTCTTGATATCGTTAGTACTGTCTTTGTAAATTGTCTCTGGCGTATCTTGGGGCCCTTTTGCAAGTTTGCACCAGGAAAGTCCTGAATTCAGGCTAGCTGGCTAGCCCCGTTTTACCCAGCACATCTATCTACGTAGATAGTATACTGAGATTCATTTTGCAACGCAGTGCATGCATCACGTGCGCGCACAGATGGAAGGCAACCGCCCCCTTCCCCACTTTCTCTCTCTCGCTCTCTCTCTCTCTCTCTCTCTCTCTCTCTCTCTCTCTCTCTCTCTCTCTCTCTCTCTCTCTCTCTCTCTCTCTCTCTCTCTCTCTCTCTCTCTCTCTCTCTCACACACACACACACACACTCTCTCTCTCTCTCTCTCTCTCACCCCCCCCCACACACACACACACTCTCTCTCTCTCTCTCTCTCTCTCTCTCTCTCTCTCTCTCTCTCTCTCTCAGTGTGTGTGTGTGTGTGTGTGTGTGTGTGTGTGTGTGTGTGTGTGTGGAATGTATGTGTGTCGGCCGCATGCGCAGTGTCGCGCACGTCACATGGCGTCACCTGTGTGATGCTGCTCCTCACCGTCTCAATGCCTTACAGACTCCAAGTCACACACACTTGGGCGTGTTGCCATATCCGGTGCATTTCCGACGTCCATTCTAGTTTACGAGGCCTGCCCTAGCATGTTGAACCACACACCGCACCCACTGTGTCCCGCTGTGCGCGCTTAACATGTACACGTATGAGAAAATCATAGAGGAAAGGAAGGCCAAAAGCAGCAAATGGGCCATCCTGCTGAACGTATGGTGAGTATCTGCAGGTCTCACACGTGCCATGAAGCTATCTCAGAGACCTTCCTCCTGAAGACATGGAAGGGTATCTGCAAGTCCAACACGTGCCATTAGGACCTCTGTCTGACCTGCTGAGCACATAGGATGTATCTGCAACTCCAACACGTGCAACTGGACATAGCTGATAGACCTTCCTCCTAAACACATGAAGGGGTATCTGTAAGTCCGACACGTGCCATTAGGACCTCTGTCTGACATTCCTGCTGAGCACATGGGAGGTGTCTGCAATTCCAACACGTGCCACTCACATAGCTGAGGAACCTTCCCCCCGAACACATGGGAGGTAAGTGCAACCCAACGCGTGCCGTTGTAGCCATGAAGCTGGAAGCACCTTGAGGTTCCAGACTGAAGTACCACCCATGAAACACCACCATTGAACTACAAGCCTAAGCCAACAGGGTGCACACTTGCCCACGCTTTTGCAAGTGTCCACTCTGCAGCCGTCTCAGTTATAAAGCTATTCGTTATAAAGCTGTATGTTTATAAGCTCCAGTACTTGTGAAACCAAAATACCTGTACCACGAATGTGGCTGCACGGGGATTTTGGCATGCCTGTCTACATTTGTCTTTTAAGACGCTTCTAGGCCACCTTTGATACGATGCAAACAGCATGTTGGACCGAAGCTCAAGGTTTGAGTACAGGTGCCCTATTTTTTTTACAACACAACCTCTGCATGCCATCGGTCTCAAGCAATACCTGATGGGCTCA
>KV908526.1:246690-261690 GCA_002005505.1 Botryococcus braunii
TCTTTCTCCGCGTGTGCCGGATCATACACACTTACTTTTAACAAGAGAAACAGGAGACAGACGCAACAACAAAACCAGTGGAAGCGGGGCGTAGATCTTGTCTTTACATAACTGTTTCCTCTGCGTGTGCCATACCATAAACACTTATTTGTAACAAAAGGAAGGAGACGGACAGGCATGTGGCAGGAGGGCAGAGGCCAACACTCACCAACTCAGCATCTCCCTGAATCAGCACGTACCAGCGGCCATCATTATGCCTGCCCAGCCGGATCCCCCCAGAAACCAGCTACATTACGTCGTTCCAAGGCCACACAAGACTGACGGGATGCCGACAGACTTCATGACCGGGTCCAAGTTCACACGTGCGTGACGAATTGGATGACTTGATGAGTGAGATGTTATGCCCAGGTGGTTAGATGGTTATGCTTCCAGTCAAATGCGACATGTGATCAAGATTGACGAGCCATTTAAATGCGACATGAGATTGGGGTTATGACCAGTTGAAGGCAACGTGTGCTCCGAGCCGATGTCTGAGTTGGAATGCAACATGTGACCGGGTTTATGACGCTTTTGAAGGGAACATGTGACTGAGTTGATGAGCCACTTAAATGCGACATGTGACCGGGTTAATGACCCGTTGAACGCAACATGTGCACCAAGCCAATGTCCGAGTCGGAATGCCACGTGTGACCAGGTTTATGACCCTTTTGAAGGCAATATGTAACCGAGTTGATGAGCCAGTTGATTGCGACATGTGATCAGATTGATGACCCGTAGAAGGGAACATGTGCACCAAGCCAATGTCCGAGTTGGAATGCAACATGAGACCCAGTCGATGAGTCAGTTGGAATGCAACATGAGCCGAGTCGATGACCCTATCAAGAGTGCGGCATGTGCCCCAAGTCGATGACCCCGTTGGAAGGCAACATGTGACCAAATTGGTGAGCCAGTCAAGTGCAAAATGTGAGCGAGTCGATGACCCTATAAGAATGCAAGATGACCCCTGAGCCAATGACTCCAGTTGGAATGCAACATGTGACCGAGTCAATAGCCGAGATTAGTTCACCATGTGACCGCATAAAGGACCTGATTGATTGAACCATATATCTGAGTCCACGAGACATCCGGAATGCAACATGTGACTGAGTTGATGACCCAATATGGCATGCAGTATGTGACCGAGTCGATGACCCGTTTGGAATGCAAAATGTAACCGAGCAGATGGCAAGGCGTAGCGCAACACGAGATGTCATGATCTTATCACGCAGGCATCCTGAACCAGCACAAAGTAGCGGCCGTGACAGCTTGCCCGATGAGGCATGCCATTATCGACGCACTGGAGTCGTACTTGGATAGCTGGTACAGGCGCTTTTGGGCGTGCAGAGTCTCCAAGGACGTGAGAACTGGTAAGCCAGAACCTGTCGTTGAGGACTCCATCCGATTGAAAGTGCAAGGCAAAAGGATTCCCAAGCTGCCCTGATAGGGTTAACAAAAAAGCTTGGAGACAAAAAAAAACAAGCAAATCTTACAAGAGACCTTGGAAAGAGGGGGATGGGGGGTAGGGGAGTGGCAATTGAAAGGCGGGTGAGGGAGGCGCTTGAAATGTATGTGGTGGAAACTGAAGGCAAGTTGAGGGCGATGAGAGCGTACCAGAGGTTGTGATAGATGCAGTGTGTTTCCGTACACTCCACCGTTGTGATGGGCAGATTATTGTGCCACTGCCAGCTGGACTCCATCCACACATCACAAATGCTTCCATCAGCTCAACACTCTGTGTTTCTGGCAGTGGCTCACACAGGAAAGTACAGGAGAGTCCTGAATGCATTTGGGAGGCACATTCCCTTAAGATATGCTTTGCTGGCTCACAAAGCGCTGAAAGCCACCCTCAACCCCACCCTTAACCTCCCCTCTCCTGGGTTGGGGGGGGGGGGGGAGGACTGTCTCACCAGGAAACTCTTCTACTTTCTCTCCCCCCCCCCCCCCCAACCTCTCCCTATCTCCCTCACCCCCCTCTCTCTCCCCCCTCCCTCCCTCTCCCCCCCCTCTCTCTCGCTTCCCCCTCTCCCTTCCACCTCACCGTCCCTCTCTCTCCCTCTCCTCCCCGCCCCTCTCTCTCCCTCTCCCTCTCCCTCCACCCTTCTTCTCCCCCTCGCTGTCCCTAACCTCCTCTCCCTCTCTCCCTCACTCTCGCTCCCTCTCCCTCCCCCTCCTCTCCCTCTCCCTCCCTAGCCCCCGCCCCTGGCCTCTTCCTGCCTTACCTTTCCCTCTCCTTCCTCCCTCCCGTTGTCCCCTCTCCCCCCCCCCTTCTCCTGTACTTAACATACTTTTCTCCCCATCTCCCTCTCCTTGATCCAGTTCTTCTCCTATCGCTACTAGCCCAGGGGGCCCCTTTCACCCTGCTGTCTCCAAGTCCAACAGGGAAGATCACACGTGAGGACACACACACACACACACACACACACACACACACACACACACACACACACACACACACACAACACACACACACACACACACACACACACACACACACACACACACACACACACACCCAGAGGAGAGAGAGGGGGGGAGGAGAGGGGGGGAGAGAGTGAGTGAGAGAGAAAGGAGGGGGGGGGGAGGGGAGCGAGATGGGGGGGAAAGATAGCGAGGGGGGGGGGAGTGAGGGAGAGAAA
Organism: Botryococcus braunii; assembly: GCA_002005505.1. Lineage (NCBI taxonomy): Eukaryota > Viridiplantae > Chlorophyta > Trebouxiophyceae > Botryococcus > Botryococcus braunii. The sequence continues at coordinate 249,366 of KV908526.1, forward strand.
GGAGGGGGGGGATTCTTGAACACGCATGCATGGGCACGAGCGATTATGTTTTGATCGCCAGGCGGGCACACACTTGATGGGATTTTTAATGCCCTGAACGAGGCAGGAGGAAGGCTGCTTGCTGCTCCAGGCAGAGCGGCTAGCATCCCAGTACTCGTACTGTTCCACCTTCCAGAAAGCGCCGGAGCCGTCTTTCTGTTGAATGTCGCGCCACTTGCAGCCGACTGGGAAGATTCCGTTTGCCACACCAGCCACTGTCTCCCCTTGCCGGGAGCTTCCCTGATTTGACCCTGTCAGGGTGCACAGATTTGAATTAATGGAAAAATGAGAATGAGTTCTCTAAATTTGATTATAAAAACTCCTTGCACAGTGTCTCCCCTCCTCCCCACCTCATTCAGTCCCTACATCTGCACAACAAGCTAGCTTGGTGAGGCTCAGGGTGTAGACTTGCTTGCTGCGATGTGCAGTGTTGCTGCCTCCTTCTGCTTGCTTCTCACAGCTCGCCCTCGCATACGTGACTTGTCTGCGAGTTGGATGGTGAAATATGTGTGGCCAAGAACTGGAGTGGACGAATTGCATTAATTGGATCCTGGGGCTAATGAGAATGCATAATGATGGGACGACGACAAAGACGACGATGATGAAGAAGGAGATGAAGATGATGCTGAAGATGAAGATGAAGAAGAATATGTTGATTTTCATTCTTTCTTCTTCTTCTTCTTCTTCTTCTTCTTCTTCTTCTTCTTCTTCTTCTTCTTCTTCTTCTTCTCTTTCTTCGTCTTCTTCTTCTTCTTCTTCTTCTTCTTCTTCTTCTTCTTCTTCTTCTTCTTCTTCTTCTTCTTCTTCTTCTTTCTATTTGGTTTCCCTTGGGGTTCTTGTCGTTCTTCTTTCTTCTTCTTCCTCCCCCCCTCTCTCTCTCCCTCCCCCCTCCCCCCCCCCCCTCTCTCTCTCTCTCTCTCTCTCTCTCTCTCTCTCTCTCTCTCTCTCTCTCTCTCTCTCTCTCTCTCTCTGTCTCTGTGTGTGTGTGTGTGTGTGTGTGTGTGTGTGTGTGTGTGTGTGTGTGTGTGTGTGTGTGTGTCTGTGTGTGTGGGTGCGTGTGTGCGTGCAAAAAGGATTGTCATTCAATTTTAAGCATTACCTTGGGAACCAGCCCGATTCCATAAAGGTTTCAGCAGGCTGGGCAGGACGTTATCAATGCCCATGCGCACGAGGATGATTAGTTGCAGGGCAATTGCCAGGAGAATCAGTGTTGCAACACCCCATGGTTGTCCTTCAGTTCCCCAGGTGCGTCCACTCTTCCTCTTTGCCTGTCCTCCTTTCGGTGTTGATGGCGTGATAGTTACGTTTGCGCCAGCAAACTTGGATTGGTCAATATCCGGTGGCGGTGAGGAGCGTCCCTTCCCCCTGGACCTTGAAATTCCTCCACTGTTCATTGGACCCACGATCACCGAACTTGTCGAAGGGACGAATGCAGGACCGGTCCCATATCAAAAATATTATCTGAGACGCCAGACCTGCATCCCTCCAGCCCATGGATATTAGAATAAGCCTCTCTGGGAAGTGTATATAACCTGATGAAACAGGGAGACGGGTTTCCCTTTTGAAGAGTAAAGACTTTAGCATGAAACGTGTTGGAACTGGGAATTTCATGAGTCTTAATTCAGCTTCTTTCTCGTCGGAGTGTCCACCAAAGGGCTGCTGACTATCACATGATCATTTTAACCCGGAGGGTTCAACGAGAAATACCTGATCTTTCGGCACTCTTGTGAAACAACACTTCTAGTTCATAACTGTCGAATATATGATTGGTATTTAAAGCGTCGAGATTTCTTTTGAAGATGTCAGGCCGTTGTTGCGACGGTCTTCGTCAGGCACAAGTCAAAACCTGCGGCGTTCCTTTACAACATGAAAGCACCAATCGCCTCGCACTTATTGCTTAAAGAGTATTACATTCGTGGCATGCAACACCGCAAGGGAATCGCAAGAACTTGCCGGGGTGGTTCCCTCCTTTTCCATGAATCTAGTCAGTACGGCTGCATTCGTGCATGCAGATCGCCATTCGCCAAGTTAAATCCACCGCGCTTCATGTACGAGATCCGTCCCGATCGTGCGCCACTTTTGCGGTACAGACAGATGAAGATCTGTCATTTGTTCCGTACCGTAATTTCCTCCAGCGCCGCACCCGCACTTTATCATTGCCATTAGAGAATATTATATGTCCAGACGAACCTCGTAGCGAAACATCATTTTTAAACAATCAACTGTAAATTGGTGTTAGGGTCGACGGTGTGGCACATTACCGGCAACATTTCTGCAGATTTACAACATCATATCATTTGGCCTGGTTTATGTCCGTGTACACTTTGAGCAAAGACGTACCTCTGGTTCTAAGGCATTCCTTTTAAGACCATGGACGCAAGTGTACCAGCACCAAGAATGGTACCTTACGATCCCATAACGGGCATCCCCTCCGAATTTAATGAATATTTACCTCCGAACAGTGAAGAGTATAAGAGGTAGTGTCTTTTTCAAAGTAGATTCTGTGGTTGACCCCGGGCAGGGACCTGTGTTAGTGAGGGAGGCAGTTATTTTTGGGACATCGGTTGAAAGGATGCGCTGTGTTTTTGTGTCTATGTGGAGGATGACAAAGAAGAAAAATACGTTATTGGGAAAATATCAGTGCAAAGCCTCACCTTTATATGGCTTTATGGGTATTGCTTGATTTGTGTGTGGGTTTGTGACGTGCATTTTGTTTCTTTCCCTTTTATTTTGTGTACTTCATTTGTCGTTGGGTTTGCAGTCAATGGAGTATGTGGGAATGGTGGGTTGTGTGAGGCAGAAGGTCTAGGGCCTTCTAAATGTATAACACGCATGCTAGAGGTCATTGTTAATATTAATTGCGCTCTCGCCCTCCCCCCCCCCCCCTCTCTCTCTCTCGCGCGCGCTTCCCCGCTTTTACAACACTGAGCAATAAATCTTATTTCCCCTGCATTATCATCCCCCCTCCCCTCCCCAAGGTTTTGGCCGCTCTACCAGACACTGAGGATGGTGTACACACATTCCTCTAATTACTCCTGTTGTCTTAACAAGTATTGATTAACGGGTATTAATCCACTTCTCCTGCCCCTTTTGGTCCCTGTTGGGCTTGTTTGGAAGCAACATTAAGTAGATATTTTTCAACGAGACGCCCCTTCCAGGCTTCACTTGCATTTGAGGTTTGTATATCTAGTGGTATAGTACCACCGGCAGAATAACAGCCTTGCTGCTAACTGTCATTACAGTCTTTGGTTTACGAGCGGCCACACATCAATATTCAGGTCAATCCTTCCAGCCCTTTGGGCAATTGTTGTCAGACAGGGAATAAAGTAATGGATCAAATGGAAATAGCTGGAGTTGATCAGTCCTGACATTGACAATGTGCTGTTTAGGTGGAAGGCCGTTCAAGAGACAGTGCCGGCTCCACCACCTGCTGAAAGAAGCCAAGCTCCAGAAGGACAGCTAGAAAATCTAACGATCAAGGACCAGCCCGAACAGCCTCCACCAAAGAAGAAGTCTGGAAAGAAGAAACATGACAAACCAGAAATAGTACTGGAAAACAGCACCAGGAGCAAGAAAAAAAGTGTCACGACAATTTCGGGTATATTTCCGCACCTTCCAGGCAATTCTTGGAAGTATGGTGCCAGATGTTGGTTCCGTGGGGTTGTTGTCAATTATAATGCTCTTATTGTCTTGTTTTCGGTGTTGGTGCAACTTTGGTTTGTTGACCATTCCTGAACTTGGGGACAGGATCTAGTTATTCCTGGACAGTGCAAGAGAATAAAGGGTGTTGTCAAAGACAATGCTAGTAGCGCGCTCCCTCTTTACATCGGTATCGATTTTTCTTATTTCCCAATGTGTTGGTTTTGCAGGGCTTGATGATTTTGGAGTTAAACTAGCTGAAGCTTCCAAGCTTTTTGGCAAGAAGTTTGCGAGTGGGGCTTCCATAACAAAGAACCCCCTGGACAAGGACCAAATTGAGGTTCAGGGCGATTTCCTAGAGAAAGCTGCTGACTTAATTGTGAAACAGTACAAGGATAAAGGCATTGTTAAGAAGGACATTTATATGATTGACAACAAGAAAAAGGTTCCTTTCTATGATGAAGAGGATGGAGAGGACGCTTGAGTGCACTCTCCTTTCCTGGGTCTCACGGGTTTTGGGTTCTGCCCACCTCCAGCACGCTGAGAAATTATGTTTAATTATTGCGTGTCCCCTTTGGGCCCTCCGATTGTAGCGGGCATACATGCATTCTAGCACCAGTTGCAGCAAAGCTAGGGTAATTTTACTAGTATGCCTCCTCTAGTGAGTGTTAATGAAAGTATGATGTGACTAAAGTAGGTCTGATTGCTTGATCCTACTGTCTGTGGCCTAATAATCACAGTTGGGCAAAGGGCAAACTTGGGTTAAGGGTTGCATGGAGTAACTATTTGTGGCAGCATTGCATTGGGCTTGTAGGGGCCTCCATCACAAAGCTCAATTGTGACTGAGGCTTTGTCAACCCCTGGCGTGAAAGTAGTGTTGTGAATTGCTTGTAGCTTGGAAGCGGTTTCCCTGGAATTGTGTGGACATAGAGACATCATCCTAATGATCTTACAAGCCAACCCATCAACATAGCGGGGTTCCGTATCACTCTTTGGGAGTGCTGCAACCCAAAAAAAAAGAGGGAAGGAGAAACAGCAGCCTGTTATCAAGATTCACAACCAATACAACTCTGGTCAGCCAAGTCAAGATTTTCAACGTTCTTGTTGACCGCTTAATGAGAACATTGCGAAGGGTTGGGCAGCATTGCTCTGGGGTTTCCTCTTGCTCAGGGAGCTGAATCCTTTTGGCGCACATGATGCACTCTCTTTGAGCCTCTTGTGGCTTTGACGATGCGCTTTGCCCAAGTGTGGTCGAGGTGGCTGAAACGGTTGTCGAGCGCGGTCAGCACTGAACCCCACATCCTTATTCATCTGGCAATCTGATTATCTCACGAGAGTGGATTTTGGGCCCTAAATGCTTGCATCTGTGCGGTCATAAAATCTCTATCACAAATACATTCTAGAGCATTTTTTTGGAATGCAAATCAGCAGGACATTGACTTGCAGTGAGTTGCGTACTGGTGGAAAATTATTGGTGCGCTGAAGAGACCAAATGAAGTTAGCATACCTCATGTTTTGGAAGCTCTCTATGTTTGACAACAGCTGCTTTTCGGAGGACTCCATGGGGAAGGAAGCTTGCCTGCCTGTGGTTGCCTGCACCCGGTCTAAAGCAGCTTTTGCTTCTTTTTGGAAGTGTGGCATATGTTCCAAGCTATGTATTGGATTCTGGCTCTTGAGGGTGATCAATTTTGGAACCTGTAACACACGAGTGAGAAAAGCAATCTTAAAGGGCCCAACCCTGGCAAAGTAGCAGGACTACCAATCATTGGAATGGGATTGGGTAGTGGGTATTTGCACTGGTACATGTATCTGCTACTCCTAAGAGTGAGTTAGCTTTGCTTCGCACCTCAGCACCGTTATTGATTGTGGCGTCTGGGCTTTCTGCTATGCTACAAGGCCCCCTGCTTCTATTTGGCGTCGCATCCCCCGTCAAAGCCATTCCGATTGCTACTCGCTTTTGGGGTTCTTCGATGTCAAATGCTGAGAATTTGCGTTTTCCTGTGTCAGACCTGTGCATGTTCTCGTCGGCACTACTGAGGGCTTTCGTGCCTATTACAGTAGCCTCAGAAAATTTCACTACACTGTCGTTACCGTCCAAGCCATTAATCCTGCGGTTATATTTCATATTTGACACTTGTATTGAATCCCTCTTTATGTAAATGCGACTCGCAACAGCATCAGCAAAGGGGTCTCACTCTTTTTCAGAAAAGGCAGTTTGGTTGAGAAAATCGAAACTGGTGGTCTCGTTTTGCACCTGCGATAACACATGGCAGGAGTAAGGAAGTTACCTTACATCAGACTTCTGGGCAGGTTCACAACTGAGAGAATGTCACAAGACCATTTGAGAGTTGCCGCATCATGTTCTGCCTCCTTCAGAGGAAAGCGCCATCCAACTTTTCACTTTTGATTCATGCAGGTTAAGGCAGGTTGAATGTAGATTGTAAGTAGTTAGTACTGTGCAGAGTACCAGTACACACCTTTCTCCGCTTTGAGTTTGCTTTCACGGCATGCTGTAAAGGCCCAATAGGTTTAGAACCTCTATACAATGGTCCCAAGCCCTCCTCAAGCGGACCAGGCGAAGCAGGTGTCTTTTGCTTTAACATTGGCCCTTTTGAGATGGGGCGTCTAAAACCCTGCGAGGTTCTCACTCTCGCTAAGCGTTTAGATCCGCCCTCCAATGGACCCACGCCTTGGCCAACAGAATCTTCTTGATGTGCCAAGGAGGTCTCAATCTGCGTTTGGGGGCGTGCATGGGGATCCAATACTGCTAACTCTTTCTTCTGGTAATGGCTCTGGAGTCCCTGTCCAAGAGGTGCAAAAATTTGGTCGCAGCCACAAGCAGGCTCTCTGGCTTTTGTGCCCCGCCGTTGGAATGCTGAGGCTGGGCTAGCTGACACCATGCTGATTGGGGAGTTAGAACATTGTGCCAGCAAATGTGGGACATTTAGCCCTCTTCGTGCTGTTCGTGACATTGGATTAACTTCTGGGCTGTGGCATGCCACAGGAAAAATGCTTTGGGGCTCTGGCCAATTAAAACGGTCGATGTATGTCCCCTCACAACCAGCGTCACGTACATGAACAGGGTCGCACGAAGAATGAAGGCCAAAGAGTGTGTTGATGGCGGTGTCCGTAGCCTTTTCCTCGTCAAGCAAGGCTGTTGTGACTGTTCTGCATGATGCAAGTTCCATACTGCAGGACTGACGAGCAAATAGATGGTCCAACTGGATCTGTTGTTGTTCCTCACTGTCAGGGAAATGACAATTTTCTAGAGGTTGCTCGCTAGCTACGTTCCCGCAGGGACTGGAAGGTGTGTCTGGGATACACAACAAGCCATTGCCGTTAGTATTAAACCCTGCACCAAGAGACCCAGACTTTTTATGTGGATTGACCATTGTTCAACGATATGTCCTAGGCCTAACATACTCAAGTCACAAAGTAAGCAAGGGTTACCTGCTAATGGAAGTTGATGGTCAAGGAGTCCCGGGTGTGTTTGCTTCTGCCGTTTAGCAGATGGGGGGGACATGGAAAAGCGCAGCAAGTCTGAAGTGCTCCTTTTTGAATCCAGCGTTTGTTGACCGCAGTTTCCATGAGGGGTAGGACTGAGCATAATATTGTGATCAGTCTGAAATGCATTCGATGACCTGACAGCCAAGCTATTGTAGGAAAAGGTATCTGGCGATGGCGGAGGCTCTCGGGGCCCACAGTTCTCATTCCGCGTGTGTACCAAGTCCTGTGACAAGGTCTCCTGGTGACTGAAAGGTGGCTCACAGGAAGCTTGCGGCTCGGAAGGGGTTGATTGCACTGATGCGGCTGCTGAACCAGCTTCAGCAACTGGGCACATGCGAAATCTGCTGAAGATGGATCCCCCCGATACACGTGCTGGCCTTTTTGCATCTGCTTGAGATGCTGTACTCTCTTCATTGACGCCATCATCAATTGCTGGGGTCGAGATGTCCGATCCCCCTGCACAACGCAATTCCATTCCATCACAAAAAGTGTTAGCCACCCTTGCTCCGGCCCTCGGACAACCTGAGGCTCAAACTCGTTCATGGTTTGAGCTCGACGACGTTACCTCTACATGTGTAGACTGAAGCTGAAAGTGACATGCAGACTCCTGACATGCCAGACGCCGGCCTAGTTTCAGCTTGTCTGGCAGATGCTGGACTGTTTTCATCTTGTCTGGTTCCTCGAACGTGCTGAGTCCTGCCAGATCCAGTAGGTCCGTCCTGTCTTGAAGACGCACTCTGGAAGTAACTTGAAATGGTATTTGACTGGACAGGAAGCAAATGCTTATGTCCTGCAAACTCTCAAGAATCCACAATTAGTAATCTCAACAGATATTGGATGAGGCCAGCTTGAAATAACGGAGCTGCTGCTTTAAAGCACCATCTTGGCACCTCTGTGACCTATCTCAACATGAGCAACAATGAAAGTGATAATTTTGATATAATTGATGCCACTCCCGGTCAATTTAAAATGTTAGGCAGGAGCTATGAGATTCTTCCCCAACCATCGACAGTAGAGTGCAGATTACCATTATTTGAGTCACAATTAGGCAGGGGGCGCCGAGCGGTTTGCACCTGATCGTCTTTCAGATCCTTTATGTTTGTGGAAGGTCTGCTTGTCAGACTGGGTTGCTATAGTGTTCAATGTCTTTGGTTGCAGCACTCTAGGTGGCAAATCTTGAAATGGCCTTTGGGTCAAAGGATCAATTTCACCTGAGAGTGCACACACGCGTTTCAAAATCGAGCAACAATGGCCATATTCATATAAGGACCTTCCCTTGAATCCAATATTTCTGCTTTGCTGTTAATGAAAATTAGATCTGTTTATAGTGAATCCCAAGTCGGTAAGTAGACTGTATATCAAACATACCCATTGCAACTGCCTTGGCAACTTCATTTGGCAGGGGTGGGCCGAGAAAGTCAAGACTTTCACACAACGGTTGCCCAGATAACCATAAACCACTTGCTGGAATGTCTCGTAGATGCTTTAATGTCTCTCTTTGTGGGCAGAAAACTCGTTGATGTCGGAAAGTCCATATCGCCCGCTGAAATCGTTCTTCATAATCCCTTGGAACACTGATACCACTGAAGCGAAGACTCTTGATAACCTGGTGAGAACAAACCATTAAATCTTCCTGTAGAGCTTCACCAGAGCCCAAGTAAGAGCACTATTGAAACTAACCCACCCGACTGAATGTCTTCAATTTGCGGATGTATTCATGCGCCTTCTTAATCCCAACCCCAGGAAGGGCTTTCACAAAGTCGCACCCCACCAAAATGCACATCTGCGGCACATACCATCTTCAGCATCGTTCCTCTCAGGGGTTTAAGTTTGGAGAATGTGCTTGCATAGCAATGAAATATGAACAAGGCACGCACCTCCAGAAACATGTCATCAGTAAAACCAACTAAAGACAAGCCCTTGCTCTTGCTGAAGTCCTCTCTGCAAATCTGCTGCCCTTCCCCTGATCTGTCCATTTTGTATAACACCTGCAGCACAATCCTACTTCAAGCATGGATCCTGCTTTGTTGCTGGCACCCCATTACAAGCCCCAGGATTGAAATGAGTATTGTTGACTAGGCCTCCCCACAGCTTACCCGTGGGCAACCATATGCAAGAAGGTCGGAATCTTCAGTAATAACAGCATGGACATGGCCATTAAGTGCAAAAAAAGCCATCTGTGCATCAGCCTCGTATGGTGCCACAATGAACTCCACTTCCGCTAGTTTCAGTGCCTGCTCCAGGAACAATGAGTTCGCTCAGAGTTAATCTTCCAACAAAAGGGCCAAAACCCTCCAGAGCCAACAAGCAGCTCCAAGAAAATAGAACAGACACATAGCTTTCCGTGTTTAAGGGTGACAAAGCAGACCTCAATAAACTCTTTGGCAAGCCTGGGACTTATGTCTACAGCCTTTTGATAGCAATCATAAGCTGCAGCTGCATTTCCTGCTGCCATGTGCGCTCTTGCTTTCTCAAGGTGTCCTTCCCTGGATCTGCACACCGGTGACCAGCTCAGCAAGGGACCCCAAATGCGCAGAATCCGGAAATGTAGGGGGATAGAGCGTGCCTCTTTCGAGCAGACTCCTCTTCATTTTTCATGGGCAGCCGACCACCATCAAATACCACTATTGGTAGCACACCACTGCTTCGAAGCAGTTCCACCCTTTGCATACAGTAGTTTACACACCTACAGTCAAGAAAAAAAGTTTAACATAAAACTTGCTTTGAGGGATTTTCCAGTAACCTCTCACGACTGCCCTATATAAAAAGATGGCGTGCGACACACTTGTCAGGTGCCTCTCCCTCGCAGAGCTCCTTGCTACAAGAGTAAGCTCCTTTGTGAAGCCATGAATAGGCATCCACTGCCACCTTATGTCCAGAGTAAGCGGTGATATGCACCGTCGTGGTTATGGACCGGAGAGCGGGGAGCAACCCAGGGATCCCCATAGTGGAATCAGTTTCGCCAACTACATTAACAAAACAGCAGCACGAATTGTGCTAATTTTCTTGCTGGTATCCTTGTCCCATGTTGAGGGACGTCGGACTCATGCCCACGAGATAGAAAATAGAAGTGATACGTTGGCAGTACTGTTGTGGAGTCCGTTCCATATATGGACCATAATGACCGATTAGTAATCGGGACCTCCAAAATAATGCCGTTCAATTAATAGGCAACTGACTTTCAGGGCTTGCATGCTCCAAGTTTGAGCCAGGGTTCTTTTGAAACCGGCCGTGCAATTTGCAAGCAATGGGGCGTGGTCCATGATACACTCACAGCCAGGGATCCACCCCCAGCATCCCATCTATTCATATGGTATAGGCTGTAGCTGATTCGTCTAAATCAATTGTTCACAACGTAAAATGTCGTGAAAGCAGCTAATCTGGCCTTCCGTTCCCAAACCCCGACAAGTGCATGCAATCACTGGCCCTTGCAGCATTTCATGAGCTTTGGCGCTGGGACCGCAGTAATTGTGCTTTAAAACAGTGAAAATTTGACTCACACTCTAAAAATCAATATTTTGGATATAAATGCTGGTTACTAATTTATGGTTTTCATTAACAACATATCACGTTTTGTTTTTCTTTGGATCACTACTCAAATTATGAGCCATGGATTCCCAAAATCAAACCAAAAAGCCACACACACACACACACACACACACACACACACACACACACACACACACACACACACACACACACACACACACACACACACACACACACACACACACACACACACACACACACACACACAGTAGTGTTTGAAGAAGGCGTTTGAGCTTTAGTAATGTCCACCTGTTTTCCATCCAAACAGTTGTTTAACTCTTGCAGCACCGGTTACAAAACTCTTAACCACTTTACAGTTGCTTTTCCCCGGTGATGTTGACACCACTTTCAAGCAACACCAACTGCTATCTTACCAGCCATTACGAACTCCCGGCAACTTTCTCTTCAGCTGATGCATCAAGCTTACACCAACAAAGAGTCGCTATCGTATAAGAGTCTCCGGAGAAAGGCAATGGTATTACTGTTACTGATACAAGGGATAAAACGCCGACGACTATACAGGCTGACGTTTCAGATGACGGTCGCGCTCTGCGAGTCGCGTGCATGGCATTAGGCTGCCAAAATTAGGCAGAGCCAGTGGCTAGGCGGGGCATGATGCGACGCCTCAGAACATTTCGTCAAGGTCGTCATCCCGTTCTATTGCTATTTGTCTCAAAGGCTCTCCTTCCTGACAGCATCCTGCAGCACTGTCGTATCAGGATTTCGTGCTGGACGGGATCACCCTCAGCTGCTCCCCTCGTACTCCCTAGACTGAGGATAGAACGTCCAAGTGCGTCCATATGCAGGTTGAAGCATTAGTTACAGATAATGACACAGACGGAAGCCTCGATCAGCGTGTTGTAGCTCTGGTCAACGCATATTTGGTTCAAACCACAGAACTGATTAACAAGTATGCAGCTTCGAGCGAAGTAGAGCTTCTGCGTATTCATGAAAGGTACCATCACCCTAATAATGTCTACTGAAGCTGTGGAATACGTCCAAATAAGGTGTGGTGTTGTCGCCGTGCAGAATTTCTGCCATGGACGCAACACTGCGTCTGTTAGAAGCTCAGATTCTTGGTGCCGAAACAACACAAGCATCAGATATAGTTGACGACAGCACATTAAGGACGCAAGTAGAGGTTACAGAGAGTTCTGCAGCATCAACCGTTGGGGACTCTGTGGAGGAAATTGATCTCCGCAGTGAAGACCTCGGTAGGGAAATCTATGCATTCTGCTTTCTCAACATTGTTCTGAACTCTTCTGTCCTCGCTGCCGAGTCAGGGACTCTTTCATCTGATTGATACCGGAATGCCTGAATGCCAACGAACACTGTTCCTCCAAAAAACAGGTTGTGTGAACCCGTGCTCGCAGTCGTGCACTGCTTGTAGTATGCCTGGTAAAACCTGTAAGCAGTCAACATTTATGTCTGCCTCTGAACACGATTTTTATTTAACCGATGCTTCTGTGTAAGATCTCCCCCCCCCCCCCTCCAACGCCTCGGTCTCTCTTGTTCCTCATGGGAAGTTGCACATACAAGCAGGCATGCATGCACCCCTGGATGCATGCACAGGCGCTGGCGCGGGCGCACA
>KV908526.1:264190-286690 GCA_002005505.1 Botryococcus braunii
CTCTATCACTGGAACACTCAACATCGCTGCCAAAATCAGCATTAATGGCCATATTGATGACCATAACTCCATTTTTAAGTTCCTCCCAACACGCCCTCGGCGCAGACTGACAAATCTAGAGGCGTCTGATGCAGTTTTCCCCAAGTGTATTTTGTTTGATTTATTTTACCTCTTAGAAGGAGCTGTTGACAGCCCCCTCAGGCCAGGCGAGTTACACTGCTGTCAAGCAGCTTCCGGACCACCTCAGCCACTAGTGGCAGTAGCTACTATAGTACTATACGGGACACTCGGACGCATACCGCCAATCTGCCTTGAACAGAAAAAAAATCTTTTCAGAGTACCATGTGAACGAAATGTTGAAGGAACAGAACAGAGATGTATCCGGCAATGATGCAAAAATCAAGTTGGGTTCTTGCCTCAAAAGCGGCAGTAGGAGATCTCCCCGGACTACATTTTAGAATGCTGCTGCAGGAGACGCCACAGACGAACAAGGTTCATGAACTCCTGGCCCTCCATTTACATAGCTGATAGTACCAGTACCAGTACAGCTCTGGTTGGGTTAAAGTGCAATTTTAAAGTGATCACCAAATATTAGGCACGAGTTCCTGAACAGGGCATGCATCCCCCCACCCCGCAAACAAAGCCTTTGTACGTCAAAGCGTCCTTGCTTTTTTGTTCTTGATACCCACCGTAAGTGCAACTCAAGTGCCAATGCCAAAGGATACGCTGTTAATTATAGCGATATGACGAACACGGGCTCCCTACCATCTGTGCAAGTTCAGGAGGGAATTACAATGGTGCGTGACGGTTAAACTACCGCCCTTTCCCTTTCTCCCCGGCCCCCCTGCCTCCCTCTCTCCCTATTACCCCCTTCTCTCTCCTCCCCTCCCCCCCCCTCTCTCTCTCTCTCTCTCTCTCTCTCTCTCTCTCTCTCTCTCTCTCTCTCTCTCTCTCTCTCTCTCTCTCTCTCTCTCTCTCTCTCTCTCTCTCTCTCTCTCTCTCTCTCTCTCTCTCCCCCCCCCCTCCCTCTCTCTCCCTCTCTCCCTCCCTCCCTCCTCTCATCTTCCCCCTCCCCACCTCTCTCCCCCTCCCCACCTCTCTCCCCCCTCCCTCACCATCTCCCCCTCCTTCCCCCCCCCACCCACATCCCTCCCCACCCCCCCTTTTCTTTCTTCCCCCGTCCGCCCTCCACTTGTCCCTCCCTCCCCAACCGTCATCCCACACTCCCTGCCTCTCTTTGGGTGCAAGCCACCCCCGTTCCCTCCCACCTCTGCCTCCCAGGTGTTCATTGGCGACACCGCCCTGGAGAAATGACGGAAGGCAACAGCACTTGCACCCGCTCTTTATGCCGCATAGGACAAAAATGAAATACATCTAACACGTAAACCTCGTGTGCTGCCTACCGACAACACTGCCAGCAGCTTACAAAGACAAGGTAGTTATGTTTGTCTCATATTCTATAAATATACAGGAAGTTACAAGATGGACGGATTGGCTCGTTCAAGCTTCATCCCAAACATAACGTCTCTTTATGCCGCATAGGACAAAAATGAAATACATCAAACACGTAAACCTCGTGTGCTGCCTACTGACAACACTGCCAGCAGCTTAAAAAGACAAGGTAGTTATGTTTGTCTCATATTCTATAAATATACAGGAAGTTACAAGATGGACGGATTGTGCTCGTTCAAGTTTCATCCCAAACATAACGTCAAGCCGGCGGTTTGGCAGACGGATCCGCCTCTACTAGCGGTGCAGCATTTGCCGGCGGGCCGCCCTCAGAGGGCCCACCATCGGCAGGTTCCTCCAGGGGGAGGCCCAGGATCCCGCGGAAGAACGCCAGGTAGAAGTCCTCGAAGTGCTGCAGCAAGGCGCTTCCATCCACGAAGCTGTTGAAAAAATCGAGCTCGTGATTTATTAGGCGCTTCAGCCGGGTCGAACCCACGCTCGCCACCTCTTTGGCGCCATCCTTTGCCGCACCCGCAATCTCGGTGGCCGCACCCGCCAACTCGGAGGCCACAGCAAGGGCTTCGTTTGCCAGGTCGGGCACCACATCCTCTATGACACTGCCCTCGTCAAAGATCTCGTCCGAAGCTGTACCCCAGAACATATTTATGCAATTATAGAAGGATTTCAGTTGTATTTACTGGTAGTAGGTTTACATGATGGTTGTAGGTTCAGAGTAACTTTGTAATGGATCTTGCCAAACCTCTTGTTCCACCTGTGTACAGGATATACCTTAAATTACGTAGTATTTATATGTAACTACATGTAAAGGCCGTCGCCAGGATGTGGACCTTTCAGATCGCCCCACATGCCTTGTCATCACTGCCGTAACTGACGCTGATGACGCACCCCCTATTTGCTCTTCATGTTATACATTACAACAAAGACAGATCCAAAGTAGACTAGCTCGGACAGTCCAATTTCCTTGTGCAGTCAGCAAAGGACGTATTCTGGCATAATTTGCATTTTGCTGTCACGCTTCTGTTCCGAAATTCTGAGCGTAGAAAATAAGATGGAGCACCCATAATGCTCATGTGCTTGAAACCCATGAAGCATCAATAATGCTCATATGCTTCAAAAGACCACCCAGTCTGACCAAGTGGGCCGAGTTTAAGCATCCAAAAATCTTCCTTGATCTCGTGCGCGGGCAAATATCTCTAAGGACCACAGTGTCTATGCAGATTTTGCAAATCCAGAGCGAACGGGGCTGGAACAGGCCGTTCAAAGGTGTGAGAGCCGTGTCAAAACACGAATCAAAGAGGGTACAGCTCAGCCATATACTCACAGCAAGGCGAGCCTCTCTGCTTTAATGCTAAAGAGTGCTTAACGAGAAGGAGGCAGCACCGCCTATTACTAACAACAACTATTGCTAGGCCTCTCTGCTGGGTTTTGCTAAGGAGTCGTGCATGGGAAGTGGGCAGCAGGGGTCAATCACTAATAACAAGCAATGCTAGGCCTCCCTGCTGTTATGCTATGAAGTATTGTACGGGAAAAGGTCAGCACCGTCAATTAGAGCTCACTACTTTAAATTTTGCTAGTAATGATGCTGAGATGTGGGTGTCATGGGGAAGAGGGCAGCAGAGTCAATTACTAATATGTATTGCCAGGCCTCTCTGCTGTTTCGCTGAGATGTGGGGTACGGGCAGCACCGTCGATTTCGAGGGAGCCATCTTCTTTGAGGGCAATGCTGCGGCCCACATGACTGTATCCCATCAAGCGGGGAACGCGTGGAATCACGTCCTTCGTGTTGACCACCCGCCAGCTGTCAGGAACCTCCTGGTTATACGCTTCAGCAAACACCTTGTTGCCCACCCGCGGTGCGCCATAGTTGTACATCACGACGCGTGGCTTCTTTTTCCCCCTTGGCCTGTGTTCCCAGCCCCAAAACGTCTTCCGCCGATAACAATGCCAACAGAACCGGAATTTTGGTGGGATTGCAAGGGGAACTGATGAGAAAAAGAGCTGACGATGAATGTAAAAGAGGCAGGGAGGGAGGGAGGCAATTTTGTGCGTGCGGGCATGTGCATGTGTATGTGTGTGTGTGTGTGTGTGTGTGTGTGTGTGTGTGTGTGTGTGTGTGGGTGTGTGTGTGTGTGTGTGTGTGTGTGTGTGTGTGTGTGTGTGTGTGTGTGTGACCTCCCTTCCCCAGTCCCTTGTGCCCTCCGCTCCGTCTCCAAGTGTCACCTGAAAACTAACTCAGCCGTGAGAGGGGGTGCGTACGTGCGGGTGGCGAAGTCGAAGGCAGACAGGGTGGCCAGAGCCCCGCCCAGGGAGTGTCCCGTCACATAGACTGTCCATTCGGCTTCAGGCTTCTGATCCATCACCTCATCGACCAGAGACATTATGCGCGCCTTCACAGAATCGTATGCCGTCACAAATCCCTGTTCGGGCACCCCAAGATGACCTCAACTGCACTGGCATGCCGTCACAAAACCCTGTCCGGGGCAGTCACAAATCCCTGTTCGGGCACCCCACGATGACCTCAACCGCACTCGCATGCCGTCACAAAACCCTGTGCGGGGCCGTCACAAATCCCTGATCGTGCACCCCAAGATGACCTCAACAGCCTCGTCATCATAAAACCCCGTGCGGAGCCACCACAAAGTGACTTCAAACAGTCCCGCATACCGTCACAGAGGTCAGTCGTCTGGATGGTCAAGATACCTGTCTTGGCCATCCACCTTTGCCTGCAGGCCCTCTTTGTTGAACGCAACCACATTGTGTCGATTGTCCAGGTGCGACAAACGTGCATAACTTACCTGTTGAAGAGAGTTAACAATCCAATGCGCATAATATATGCCACTCGATCAAAACCAGCTCTGCTCCCCCGCCCCCCCCCCCCCCAAATTACAACAACAACAACAATGACGACAACGATCACAAAAAAATGAAACGAGAATAAAAAGACTGAGCATTGAAGCGTCAGTCAGACGCAGTATCAACTTGAGCACCTCAGCGAGTTCGGGATGAGTGTTTCAATGGAGCATAGGCGAAAACAACTCACCGAATGCACCCAGGACTGGGCGACTTGTTCTGAAGGGGATTCATCTCGGGATGTAATGGAACCCAACATGCCAATCATGGCTTCAAGAGGAGATCCTTTGCGGCTGGCACCCGCAAATTCGGGGTCCACATCCTTGACTTCTTGGCTGCCCGCCTGCCCCCCTGCAAGCCCTCCCCTCCTTATCTCAACTGCTCCATACATGGAACATACATGCTCCCCTCCCTACCCTCAGCCCCCAGGTGCCTTATGTATGTCCGCGAGTGTGTGTCCATGCCCATGTGTGTGTGTGTGTGTGTATGTGTGTGTGTGTGTGTGTGTGTGTGTGAGGGGGGGGGTGTTTGTGTGTTTGCGTGCATGCGTGTGTGTGTGTGTGTGTGTGTGTGTGTGTGTGTGTGTGTGTGAGAGAGAGAGAGAGAGAGAGAGAGAGAGAGAGAGAGAGAGAGAGAGAGAGAGAGTGTGTGTGTGTCAGTGTGTGAGTTTGTGTGTGTGTGTGTGTGTGTGTATGTGTGTGTGTGTGTGTGTGTGTGTGTGTGAGTGTGTGTTTGTGTGTGCTTCTGTGTGGCTGTATGCAGTTCTCCATGTGTGAGCGCGCTCTCTCACACGATGTGTGTGTGTGTGTGTGTGTGTGTGTGTGTGTGTGTGTGTGTGTGTGTGTGTGTGTGTGTGTGTGAGGAGAGGGGGGGGCTTTGGGGAGGCAACGCTTGCGATTCTGCAAAATAACCAATGAGGCAACTCCCGGCCTTGGAAAGCTGATCAGCTGACGACATAATAGCCTGGTGCTTGGAAACGTCCAAATTCCTCATGAGGGAGTGGGAAAGCCCAAATTCCGCAAAGGGGAGTGGGAAAGTCCAAGTTCCACACAGGGGTGTGGGAAAGTCCAAGGTCCACGTAGGGGAGTGTGAAAGTCCAAGTTCCACATAGGGGAGTCGGAAAGTCCGAGTTCCACATAGGGGAGTCGGAAAGTCCGAGTTCCACATAGGGGAGTGGGAAAGTCCAAGTTCCACATACGGGAGTGGGAACGTCCAAGTTCCACATAGGGGAGTTGGAAAGTCCAAGTTCCCACATAGGAGAGTGGGAAAGTCCGAGGTCCACATAGTGGAGTGGGAAAGTCCAAATTCCATATAGGGGAGTGGGAAAGTCTGAGTTCCGCATAGGGGAGTGGGAGGGAAAGTCCAAGTTCCATATAGGGGAGTGGGGGAGCCCGAGTTCCACATATGGGAGTGGGAAAGTCCGAGTTCCTCATAAGGGAGTGGGAAAGCCCAAATTCCACATAGGGGAGTGGGAGGGAAAGGCCAAGTTCCACAAAGGGGAGAGGGTGGGGGGGAAGGACCAGATGCTTTCTTGCCGGCTGCTTTGAAGAAGAGGGAGCCCAGGCCCCCACGCGATTCAGGGGCTCGCTCCACATTGAAGGAGGTGGGCACCACATTCAAGTCGGTCAGGAAGTCCTGCCACTTGACCTGCTCTGTACCGCGAAACGCCACCACGATGCCATCCCCTTCCCTGTCTACTCCAATCCATGCCTGCAGGCACCAACCACCTCCTCACCCTCATACCCGGCTGAAATATCTGTACGAATGAACTAGGCGCTGGGATGAATGGACACATTGCTAGATTGTACGAATAGATTGACAATTGTTTGCTTTAAAAACATTCCGTGAGAAAGAAGGCGTGGTTTTCAGCAGACCCTGTGGGTGGCCTCTGTCCCCTCCGTTGCTGCGCATACATATGACTGCTCTAAGCATGGTGTCTAAGAGGGCTGCATCTCTCCGGCCACAAAACATAACCCCCATCCTATTCTATCCAGGTTTAATCGACCCCAATCCGGTCAAAACCCAACAGCTCCACTGTAAAATTGTCCCGTGAAACCCAATCTCCAGCATCGAAGCTGACTCCTCCCTCCTACCAGACCCCAGCCCCATTTTTCTTCCCCAGAAACATGATCGTGCTCACTCCTCCAAACACAGCATCGTGTTCACTTCTGCAAACACAGCATTGTGTTCACTTCTCCAAACACACAATCGTGCTCACTTCTTGAACCACACAATCGTGCTCACTTCTCCAAACACATGATCGTGATCACTTCATGACCGTGCTCACTTCTCCAAACACAGCATCATGTTCACTTCGCCAAACACACAATCGTGCTCACTTCTCCAAACACATGATCGTGCTCACTTCTCCAAACACAGCATCGTCCTCACTTCTCCAAACACATGATCGTGCTCACTTCTCCAAACACAGCATCGTCCTCACTTCTCCAAACAGATGATCGTGCTCACTTCTCCAAACACATGATCGTGCTCACTTCTCCAAACACATGATCGTGCTCACTTCTCCAAACACAGCATCGTGCTCACTTCTCCAAACACATCATTGTGCTCACTTTCCAAACACATGCCTGACAACATACATGAACGCCTCCCCACCCCCGCCCCCTCTATCCCAATACGACAGCTCCTGATTGGACATCCCCGCACAAAGCTCCCAAGTGAACACCCCTGAGAGAGGGGTGGCGGGGGAGGGTGGGGGTTTGGGGGCACCTGGGTCTCGCTGTGTGTATTCTCAATAAAGCACAGAGGATCGAATGTGGTGTTTTGCCCGGAGATTTCTGCAAGGGCTCTCCATGCTTTTGCCATGTTAGACAGGGCATCCGCATCCGGCACCGTGCTTAGCTCCCCACTGCTGTCGTCTGCCAGCTTCTCTGCACCCTCCAACATCCCTGTTGTTCTCCCCGGCAATTGTACGTTGTTCACGCATTGTCCCTCTCTGCAGTTCTGCACATCTTCCGCCTCATTGTCCTGACTGTCTTTGGCAGCCAGCAGTTTTGCTTCTCTCAACACTTGGAAATTCTTATCCAGTTTCCCTCTGCAGCTGCACATTGTTTTTCTTTCGCCTCTGCAGTAGGCCCCATTGTTTTTTCAGGCTCTTGGCAACGGTACCTGCTTGCTGCTCTCAGCCGCTGCACATTCTTTACGGCGTCCCATTGCAATCTGCACACCTTTTTATTTTTTATAGTTTTTTTTTGCCTCTCCAGTTTGCTACATAGTTTTTCTTTCCTTCTTCCCTTTTTCTTCCCCTTTTCTTTCCTATCTGTAACAGCACATGCTTCTGCTGCTCTCAGCAGCTGCTCCTTGTTTACGGCGTCCTCTTCGATTGCACATCTGTCCCTTTGCCTCTGCAGTTTTACCATTGTTTGGCGCGTGTACGTCGCGGTCAGAAGCAGACTTGTGTGAAAGTGTGTCATATCTTTTTTAAGGAGCTTCCTGCATGAACACCCCTCTTCTTGCTCGGAAGTGTTGGGCCTGGATTCTCCCTCCAGCACGGACACCACTGCACATGAGCAACAGGGGCGCATATTCATATGTGGCATAAATGCATTCTCAGAGTCACCCCACCGGGGGAGCCGGGGGGGGGGGGGGGGGCCAACAACCACACATGCACAATCGCGGGCGGACACACACACACACACACACACACACACACACACACACACACACACACACACACACGCGTTGTGATTGTGAAATTTACTTCCAGGCAAAAATGTTGCTCCTGCTTCCAATCGTAAAGGCTAATGTGCTGAGTCCCAAAAGTGAAGGTTACTGGGGTGCTTCCAGTGGTGACAGTTACTGTGCAGCTTCCCATCATGAAGGTTACTGTGCTGAGTCCCAATCATGAAGCTTTATTGTGCTGCTTCCATTTGTAAATGTCGCTGCTGCTTCCAGTCGTGACATTTACTGTGCTGAGACCCAAACATGAAGGTTTACTGTGCTGCTTCCACTAGTGAAGGTTACTGTGCAGCTTCCAACAGTCAAACTCGTCAAGGGTTGCTGCTGCTTCCAAAAGTGAAGGTTGCTGGTGCTTTTCAATCTTGAAGGTTCCTTTGCTGAGGCCCCATCGTGAAGCTTACTGTGCTGCTTCCATGGGTGAAGGGTTGCTGCTGCTTCCAATCGTGAAGGTTTTCTGGTTTGCTTTCCAACGTACTCCCACGGAGCATGAAATTTTGCCAGCACGCAAGATTGGCTAATGCATGACTCACCTCAAAGACAGGGCCCATGAGTGTCTCCCCATAACTTTGCAATCCACCAACGAGGGGAGCTTCAGGCCAAGCATGCCCCACTTCACACTGCCACGTGCCCATCCAGGAGGAAAAGGGGGCCAACCCTAATCCCCAACCCTAATACTGCAACCCTAACCCCCAACCCTAACCCTGCAACCCTAATCCCCAACCCCCAAGGGCGGTGCCGCCACGGACACCGCTGCCGACACCGTGTCAGCAGCAAAAGCGTCCGAGTGGTGACGCCACGCACCTGTGAGAGGGGAATATTTGACAGACAACTGCACAGAGCCCTGTGCGTTGTTGCCATCCAAGGGCACATCCAGGTCCACCTGCTCTCCGATTTTGAAGGCTCGCAGGGGGATGACCGCATACCCGATTCCATCATCCGACCCGATGAGGTCTTTGTCATTGACCTTGATCCGCAGCAGGTCCTTCTCGGGATTCCTGCAAACACCATGCTCATTTTGGTCAGGTGACTATGATCCCTAGCAGGTCCGTCCTTGGATTCCTGCACACCAAATATTGCTTTGTCAACTCGGCTAGAGTTCCCCGCAGGTACTTCTAGGGATTCCAGCACACCAAATATTGCTTTGTCAACTCGGCTAAACTTCCCCGCAGGTACTTCTCGGGACTCCTGCACACCAATGACTCTTTTGTCTCTTTGACTTTTGATTCTCATCAGTTTCCCTAGAATGCACACTCCGCCGCAATGTTTTTTTCGCCGTTGACCTCGCTTAGCAGCAATCCTGCAGAGAAGTGGAGGAAGACCAAGAGGGTAGAACTGCAGAAATGGGGGAGGAAGACCAAGTGGGCAGGACTGCAGAAATGGGGGAGGAAGGGGAAAACGGGGCATACCGCACAAAGAGGACAAAGGACTCGTCCCACTCAGGATCCAGGGAGCGGTCCACAACTTTGCTGGTGTGGGAGCTGGGGCCCACAGTCAGAACTGCATACGGGTCGCTGGTGCCCCACACCTGCACCCTCCACAGCCCTCTCCTGGAATGCCCATGGGGGAAAACAATTGTGGGTGCTTGTCCCAGGGGTACCAGGCAAACACATCGATCGGCCCATCTTGAGACTGTACAATGCCATCTTAACAGAAAACTGGAAAAAAGATGCGTCCAAACGTAACTCGTCAAAACGCTTCCCCATACCTAAGACAACCATAGTGCTGCCGCCCCCCCCCCCCCCGCCCCCAGCATCTTCAGCGTCGGCTGCTCTGTCTCCCCTCCGACAGTTTTCCTCCACCGAAACGGAAGAAATTGTGTGCACAAAGCAGAGCGTGTCTCGTTTGCCCCCCCCCCTTCTCTCTCTCTCTCTCTCTCTCTCTCTCTCTCTCTCTCTCTCTTCTCTCTCTCTCTCTCTCTCTCTCTCTCTCTCTGGGTAAAACCTCGGTGTGGTGGCATATATCCCCTCCCCTTCCCCACTGTATATTCACTGTGCTTGTGCTTTCGACGGGTGTGCGTGATATGGGGTACTTTCACCTTTCACACCCCTCTCTCTCTCTCTCTCTCTCTCTCTCTCTCTCTCTCTCTCTCTCTCTCTCTCTCTCTCTCTCTCTCTCTCTCTCTCTCTCTCTCTCTCTCTCTCTCTCTCTCTCTCTCTCTCTCTCTCTCTCTCTCTCTCTCTCTCTCTCTCTCTCTCTCTCTCTCTCTCTCTCTCTCTCTTCTCTCTCTCTCTCTCTCTCTCTCTCTCTCTCTCTCTCTCTCTCTCTCTTCTCTCTCTCTCTCTCTCTTCTCTCTCTCTCTCTCTCTCTCTCTCTCTCTCTCTCTCTCCTCTCCCCCCCCCCCTCCCTCCCCCTCCCTCCCTCCCTCCCTCCCTCCCCCCCCCCCCCCCAAAAAAAATCCCGCATGTCCGGGAACAGAACAGGAGGAAGACAAGAGCACAACATAGCGTACGTCCCTTGCTCTCTATCTCCCCTGTCTGTCTCCCTCCATCCCTCTCTCTTCCCTCCCTCCCCCCCCCCACCTCCCGTATTGCCGCAACACGGGAGAAAGGCAAGACATGATGAAGCGTATGTCCCTTGCCCTGTTTCTCCCCTGCCATACTTTCCCAGGACATGATGTGGAGGAGGTCTAGGGTACCTAGGCAAGGACGTGACCATTCTCCAACCCAGTTTCACAGTGTGGAGGGCGTCTTTGGGCAGTTCACATGCATGCAGATGCTACAAAACAAGGAGGAGCGTCTTTTGTTTTTGTTTTTTCTTTTTGTTTTGTTTGTTTTTTTCCTTGTTTGTGTGTGTGTGTGTGTGTGTGTGTGTGTGTGTGTGTGTGTGTGTGTGTGTGTGTGTGTGTGGTGTGTGTGTGTGTGTGTGTGTGTGTGTGTGTGTGTGTGTGTGTGAGAACAAGGAGTCATGCAGAAATAAGAGGAGCGTATGGATACCAGTGGTGAAAGCAAAGAGGAGGAGATGGACACGATACATGCAGAGAAAAGCGGGGTAACTAGAAAGGAGTCATGCACAGAATAAAAGAACTTGAGCAGAGTATCTGGCTTGGAGTCCTTCAGTGAAAAGAGGAGGTTTAAAAGGATAGGGATGATAGTAGTGAAAATTCAAGGTTAGAATGAGATTCAAAACTAGCTTGAAAATTAAGTTCAGACTAAGGTAGAGAATAGCGTCTAAGGGTCCTCACGTCTCTCGCAGCAAGGTTTTTAGCTCCTTTCAGCTGGATCTCAAGAACTCCACGCACTCTGCTTTCCAGGAAATCCCTGCCCAACTCCGCCTCCTACCCCCGTCAGTCTCCTGGCATAGCTATGCCCAGAGCTCCAAGTATATATGTGTCACCTCATTCAAGCTCCATTCCCTCCTCTTAGCCACACCTGAACCTTGCAAAGAGCAACGCAATTGGAAAGACCGTGCAAGGCACAAGCCTGACTCCAAAACCAAGCAGAAACAAACGGGCAAAACAATTAAGAGTGGGAAAGGACCAAGAGGGGGGGGTTGGGGGAGGGGGTCCCGTACTGGTTGATGAAGGTTACAGCTGTTCCATTCACAGCAATCTCTCGGAGGTCAGGTGCAACTCCTGTGGGATCATTGTAAGCCTCAAATGCGCACCCCGCAAGTGCAATGGATAATCCCACATCAAAGTCGATGTCTTTCACCAGCTCCTTTGCAGCCTCAACTGAAGGTGCCACTGAAGATGCATTGGTCAACACTACAGGGTATCTCCTACGATTGTCCTCTAAGCGTGCAGCTGAAAAAGTCTTACTGCGGTCCTGCAATTGTACCTGTCGGAATCCACCACGCTGCTGATATGGGCAACCGAAGATTGCTCGTTCCTGAACATACAAGATGGTTCATATAAAAACTCCTAGATTTATTACGATTCCAGGTCGATTGGGATCAGTTCCGTCCTCCCGAACGGTCTGACAATCTTTCTTAACGTCCCTCCCAGCCGTGTGATGCCGAGGCCAATACTAGTTTCCATGCAAATCCCCAATTTCAGTCATGCAGGAGACAGTTCTAGGTAAAACCTAACAGATGGACACATCCATCCCACCCAAAGTTCTTGCTGGCTCCAGGGCCTCTTCCTCGATCATACGGCGCACCTTCCGTATTCGTCTCTTCTGAGTCGTCCAGGTTGGGCATGCCCTACAAGAAGTTGATAAGAATCGAGCTGAAAATATACAAGATCTGCATTTATATGAAAATCCGGCTCCAACGTTTGCTGGAGGTACCATGTGAGACTGAATAGCCGGACCGCTGCACCCACGTACAAACTGTCACTATTACTATAGCCCACGAGCACCAGTATAAGGCGTCTAGAATTACTCAAAAAGTGCACGGAATCAGATGCCCCGCATTCAACACATCGCCCTCACCGATCGTCTTCTGCACAGGGGAGCCCACCAGTAGCCGGCCAAGCAGGTCGTTTGCTAGATATAGGACCAGGAGCTATGAGAAGATGAAGTAAACATAAATGGCCACTCAAGAATGTAGTTGCCCTGCGTCCTTGCGCATTTGGTTCTGCACAGAGGAGCTAGGGCACCGGAAAAAGTGTGGGTGCCTGTCCCGGGGTACCGGGCACCGTTAACATGGTGCTCGCCTTGCACTGCAAACCAACGATTCGTCGGCATCCAACTCAATTGTTCAAAATACATTCGTACCCCTCTACATTATCTGCAAATTCAAGTGCGTTTGCATACTCACCTAATGACAAAAAGGGCAGTAAAATGTTAGTACCTTTTAAACATTACGATTCTCTATAGGCATGGCAACGTTGACCTTGAAGGATCCCGATGCCTCGTCCAATGTTCAAGGGACGACAACAGCCCCACTTCGATACCTGTGAACGACCTTGAAAACCATTTTAGCGTCATCTTCATAACAGGGCAGAGAGTATCAAGAAATCCTTATCTGGTTTTCGTCTTCTTTCGCGCTGAAAAATGTACCACATCATATCCAGGTTAGCCGGCAGGAGAGTCGCGCCACTCTTCAATTGCGTTCAAAGGAGTAACTTTTCGGACCGAGCAATAGATGGGCTGGTGGAAATAAGGCAGTACACAATCGAGCCCAGGGGCCTCAAGTCCTTTCTTGAGCTGTCTTCGGAGTATGCTGAACTCAGAAAAGGTCTTATGCCATGGCGGGGGTGCGCATCTCAACTTTCATGGACCTCATTGCGATTTCTATCATATAGATAAAGAGTCTTACTGGAAACACTTGAGATGAGAGCCTCAGCCTGCCCACCCCACGACAGTTCTGCATTCTTGAACTTAAACGAGCACACCATGGCCCTCTGGCTCATTGTCTGCGCCTTCAGAACTCCGACCCGGACGAAAAGAGATGGTGCTCCACTATCACCTCTGTACCTGCACTTCTGTACAGTAGCATGTGGGGAGAGACTCCATGTGGGTGCACATAGTAACAGCATCGCAGATTTAAGCATGTGCATCTTAAGCAAGGCAAGTGTGGCCATCCGATGCACGGGGTTGTTGGAAGCATGCCTGGTTCTTTGGAAGTATAGTTGCGAAACACGCACGAATGTGGTGGGAAGCGGCAATGTGTGGGCCAGCAGTTACAAATGCACAATGAGGGGGAAAGCTTGAAGGACAGGCAGGTGTTGTCGGCTGGGAATGTTGTGGTCAGAGATGCATTTATGGCTTGCGCAGCTCAAGGGACGGCCACAGGATCTCAGCTGGGAGTTTTGTGGTGCAGTATGTTTGTGTGCGACACGGGAGGCATTATGAACCAGGTCACTCACTTGTACCACTACCGGGACTTCGACCACAGAGATGCAGTGAGGAGGAGATTGAACCAGCACCAGGACTGGCAGTCGAATTACATCGATGCCTCACGCACAATAGTTTCCCTTCAGGTGGGTCTTGTCTCGGATATTTTCACCTCCCCTTTGTTTTCCGCTGCATTTCTAGAGGCCATCACTTGTGGTATGTGGA
The DNA here is from genome assembly GCA_002005505.1 of Botryococcus braunii. NCBI lineage: Eukaryota > Viridiplantae > Chlorophyta > Trebouxiophyceae > Botryococcus > Botryococcus braunii. The sequence continues at coordinate 278,152 of KV908526.1, forward strand.
ATCAGTGTGGGACATAGCTCTACAGGGAATGCACATGTCGGAAGTTTGTCCAGTGTGTATGTAAATGGTTTTTTTGGGGGGAGGGGGGGGAGGGGTGTGATGGGTGTTTGGGAATGCGATCACATTTCTTTTTCTCGGGGTTTCTGAGGTTTTCTGTGTCTGTGTCAAAAGTCCACGGGCGATATGGCCTTGTGTGAAGATTCTCGAGACTATTGGGGTGGGAGATTGGGGCTCTCGTACCCATCTTCCTGGCTTCCTTGTGTCGTTTCCTTTCCCGTTATTATCCCCTTCGAGAAGGAGGAGATGGAGAGAAAGCAGGAAAGAAGGGGGAGAGAGAGCAGGGGGTGGGGGGGAGAGGTGGGAGGCGGAAGGGCGAGGGGGAGTGGGAGCGGTAAAGCGTGAGACTGTTTTAGGCGGAAGTAGCTTAGTCCAGAGAACTATCAGAGTTTTAAAGCAGCCTAGAGTGGACCTCGCCGCTCTCTGTATTATAGCTCTCTGCTTTGTATTGGAGCCCTCTTCCGGCTAAAAAGGGGCTTGGGTTCTTTGGCGCTACAGCAATCGCAAATCCTGGTTGAAGCAAGAAACCTGCATGACCTCCCAGGCGTTTATAGCATTGAAGAATTTGAGGCTCCCTCAAAGCATGTGCCAGGTGTGCAGCAATGCAGTATCTGCTTTTGCGAACTCCTCCAGCTGGCATTATTGCTTTTTACTCAACATCCCATTAGCCCGGTTCGTTCTGCGTTTCTGGCGCGGTGACATCTTTTTTCTTTTCTTTCTCCCCCCCCCCCATTTTTTCCGTGTCCATTGCATCCTTCACTGCCGTACTTGCTTTTATCCCTGTCAAACTCTCGACTTGCATTACAGATTCTCCCAGCTCCACCGCCACCCTTACATTTGCTCATTGCTGCACGAACACCTTGTCAGGCCAACGTAATTCCGGTTTGCTTCAACGTGTTTGAAAACGTCATGTTCAATCTACTCGATCATGTTTATTGCCTCTACATGCTGTAAAGCGTGAGCACCCCATGTGGGGTTTCATCGTACTTCAACTAGGAGAGATTCCACGTTTGAGGACGTCACGTTCAATCCATTTTATAATCCTTCTCCACAAGATGTGTTCCGGGAGGGTTGTGGTTGATGCGATGCTAACCTCGGCCCCTGGGGTTGGGGCGCGGGCATGAAGGTGCTCCTCCGGTGGTGTACGAGCTTACTACGTACAAGATGCCGGTTCATGCCGTGTCGAAGACGTTGGATTATTTGGAACGATCGTGAGCCCCTTCATTTTCCCTCTCTCTTGCCCCTGTGGGGCTTGACCAGGGGCTGGCCCCAGCAATGTTCTTAAGGCCATGTTGACAATGGCTTCCTATAAATTTGGCGGGCTGGGAATGGGCGTTGTTTTAAACTTCCGTCTTTTCTAATTGGTGGGGGAGAGGGTTGGTGGAAAGGAAAAAGAGGGGGGCGGAGGAGGGGGTAGGAGGGGAGGGACATTCACGCGTGCGTGCATCACGCGCTTGGGCGCGCGTGCTGCACAGACAGACACACACACACACACACACACACACACACACACACACACACACACACACACACACACACACACACACAGAGAGGGAGAGAGAGAGAGAGGGAGAGAGAGAGAGAGAGAGAGAGAGAGACGGAGAGAGAGAGAGATATATTGGTTGTGTAAGAAAAGGGAGGGCCTATGCAGTGAGGGGCTTTTCCGCAAGTAGATAAGCAATCATTGCATCTGATGCTGAGCCTGTTGACACGTCTCCCTTACGCACATGCGTATATCAAATTACCCCAGATACTATTCCTGACATGATGCCTGGAGGTAATAAGCATACCTCCAGGCATCCTTACATGCATCCTTACATCCATCCAACCTCCTCATGCAAACTCCTCCGCACATGTGTTCTGCACTGGTACAAGGCTGCATGGAAGGGTGGCGTCTGCGAGTGGAGCATCCAGTCATTGATTTGATTTTATTATTCAACAGTGATTTTATCTTTGTCAGTGATTTCATTAGTCTCTAATTAATCCGTATCTTGCTCGTGGCTTAGTTGTGTGGGAGCAGGCAGCGTGCATGGGCCTTCTGCTGAAGCATGATTATATCACTAAGAGCTACTGATTTACCTCATCTTGATGCTGATTTACCTATCTGTCTTGAAATTTCATCCCCCCCTGAAATTTTGTGTGGGTTATCCAACACTTAATTTATCCAAAACTCATCAATGGCTCATCTCATTGAGAATCATCTATAATAACCTCCGACTTGTCTGTAAGTAATCTCTCCAATTTCAGAACGCATCATTCAAGAATGCATCCCGGCAAAGCCTCTGTGCGATGGGCGGTGCAGGCTACCTCCGAAAGTGCAGTCAGTCGCAGAGCTCGGAGGAAAGGTGGTATTTGTGGGCTTACCAGTGCTCGGGGCCACGAACACCATTGTGGAACTTTGGCGTTACCCTTCTGCTCAAGCCCGCTTTAAGTGAGCCACCCCTTCCCCTGCTCTGCATGGCTATGATACGCTCAGTGTTAAGCTCGAGACGGAGCTGGTTGGGTTGTGATTGTAATGGAGAAGGCTCGAAGGAAAGGAGGTAGAATATCACATATTGGTAGGGGAATAATGAAGACAAAGAGAAGTTACATATTCGTGAGAGACTTAAGAAGGAGAGGAAGAAAGAGAAGTTACATATTCGTGAGAGACTTAAGAAGGAGAGGAAGAGAAGTCTTACATATTGGCAGGGGCTTGAAGATAAAAAGGAAGAAGCTAACATCTTGAAAGGGGCTTGACGAAGACGAGGGAGAAGATTACAGCTTGGTATGGGGCTTGATGAAGAAGAGAAAGAAGATTGCATATCGGTAGGGAGCTGGATGAAGATGCAAACAAGATTACATATATGGGGACGGGTTTTAATTTGCATCAGCGTGCAGAAACATAAACATAAATTTATGAGCTGTCTCGACGTCCTGGTTGAGTCAAGGTGCTAAAGGGTGTGGGAGGGAAGTCTGGTGAGTTTTGGAGGGATTTGGGGGCATTTTGGAGGGATTTTGCGGAGTTTTGGAGGGATCCTGGATGGTTCTTCATGTGCAAGAGGTGGAGCGGGGGTTCTGATGATGCGAGTCTGGGTGGGTGGCAGGGGGGGGGCAGCTGTGGCAGAAAACCCTGTGTGGCAAGAAGCCCAGAACTACATCCCCAGCTCGTTGGAGACCGTGGAAGTCAAGTCGATGCACCCTGTCTCCTTTTCTCCCTGGCAGTAGTGCGGAAGCAAAGCGCGGGGGCAAGGTCGCATCCTGATGGCGGATGGCGAAGCAAGGAAGGCATACGGCATCAAGCGACTACGAAACAGGATTTACTTCGCACTCCATCCTCGGGGATGTTGGGGTGGCGGGCTCAGGGCCCCTGCCCCGATCTCCCTATCTTTTGTCTTTGGAAACGTGATTTCCACGGATTTCCAGTCCTATTTAACGTTTTCAACTTTGTACAACCTTTTTTGTTTCCATCTAAGAGGAGGGACGAATTAGGAACAAGGAATGATGCAGCTGACCATCAAAAGGGGACTGGAAAGAGTCATGCGTGATGTGGAGTACTGTCGCATGTGTCACTCAGTGATTAATATTTTGTTTCGTGCCAATAAGGTAGAAAGTGCAGTGTTGAGAAGATATGGGGGTTAGATAAGTGCAGGTTTGAGAAGATTTGGGGGGTAGATAAGTGCAGGGGTGACAAGATTTATGGGGAGATAAGTGCAGGGGTGAGAAGATTTGGGGGGTAGATCAGTGCAGGGGTGAAAAGATTTGGGGGTAGATAAGTGCAGAGGTGAGAAGATTTGGGGGGTACGTCAGGGCAGGGGTGAGAAGATTTGGGGGGTAGATAAATGCGGGGGTGAGAAGATTTGGGGGGTAGGTCAGTGCAGGTTTGAGAAGATTTGGGGGGTAGATAAGTGCAGGGGTGAGAAGATTTGGGGGGTAGGTCAGTGCAGGTTTAAGAAGATTTGGAGGGGTAGATCAGTCAAGGGTTGAGAAGATTTGGGGGGTAGATCAGTGCAGGTTTGAGAAGATTTGGAGGGGTAGATCAGTGCAGGGGTGAGAAGATTTGGGGGTTAGATCAGTGCAGGTTTGAGAAGATTTGGGGGTTAGATCAGTGCAGGTTTGAGATGATTTGGAGGGGTAGATCAGTGCAGGGGTGAGGAGATTTGGGGGTTAGATCAGTGCACGTTTGAGAAGAATTGGAGGGGATCTGTGAGGGGATATGGGTTGCCGCTGTGGAGACAAGGGCAGCGAATGTATGGTGTGCATTTCAGGACGAGGGTAGGGGTGTGTCTCTGCAACTCCGCGAGATCGCATTTCAGCTTGAAAGCTGCCACGATCGTGACTCTGCTGACACTAAAGGAAGAAAATTTGTGCTGGAAATCCACACAGATTCGACCTCGTGGGCGTTCCCAGTGTCTCCAGCTACGAACATATTCACTGGGTGTTCCTCAGCACTCGAAGCTTCTATGCCCGCTCACATTCATGCTTGCTGCAGCTTCATAATCGCTGTCCAGGACGATGGTAGTCGTGTTTCTGGTGAAGTCCATGTTTGTTTAGTGTTTACAATGAGACGGGGCGTTCTATGTCTGATCACAAACCTGATTGCAACTGTTGAGGACAAGGAACCTGCTATGTAACGGTTTAAAACATAGTGCTGTTGCTCCTCCAGGCGCAGCACTGAGCTTCACTTCTGGTTGATGTGATCAGTTTATTGTTGCAGGTACTCTGGGCATGTGTACATGTACCTGCAATACGAGCCATGTTGCAGGTAAATGTACACTGTTCTATGAAAGTACATGCATCATGTGGCAGGTACTGCTTTGTTGAGTCATATCGCAGGCTGTCAATTTGTACGAGTTGTATTGCAGGCTGTCACATTGCATGAGTTGTAATGCAGGCTGTCACATTGTACGACTTGTAATGCAGCCTGTCACATTGTACGACTTGTAATGCAGGCTGTCACATCGTATGAGTTGAATTGCAGGGCTGTCACATTGTACGAGTTGTATTGCAGGCTGTCACATTGTACGACTTGTAATGCAGCCTGTCACATTGTACGACTTGTAATGCAGGCTGTCACATCGTATGAGTTGAATTGCAGGGCTGTCACATTGTACGAGTTGTATTGCAGGCTGCCACATTGGACAAGTTGTATTGCAGACTGTCAGATTGTACGAGTTGTATTGCAAGCTGTCACACTGGACGAGTTGTATTGCAGACTGTCACATTGTACGCGTTGTACTGCAGACTGTCACATTGTACGACCCCTGTGATGGGACGATACATGGGATATGTGTAAGAACGCTGCAAAACGCTCATGACAGTTGCGGTTGATATTGGATAAGAACAAGGACTGCTGAAACTGCAGGATGGTAACAAACTTAGCAGGATGGTTGTTAGCCTTTTGGCCCTTCGATATTCTGAATATGTTCTATAAGAGACTGTGCATCAGCCACCTTCCCAGAATCAAGAGAAGCCTAACCTCACGGTTATCATTACGAGAGATCCTTGGGGACAGATCGAGCCTATATATTCTCAACAACTGATAATGTAACATACACGTTCACCAAAACCACAGCCTTTTTTTTTTTTTTTTTTTTTTTTTTTTTTTTGAGAAACATAGTGCTAAAATGTTGGTTAGATACTGGAAAGACCCCAGTTTAGGGCTTGATTACAGTCCGACCTCAGGAGCATAGGACCGTTAGGTAGCACAGCGCAACTTTCACGCACTGGACATGATATATATTGAATGGTGCCAGCTAGTCTGGTTCTGTAAGATCAGGATCAGGAGTGAGGGTTTCGCGCTCAAATTCGGGTTCGTAGCATGGTGTTGATAGAGCCTAGGCTCTATCAATATGACATCGTAGGCCTACGATGTCATGACGGTACAGGTACTAGTATACTCTTCTTTATGTGTTAAAGATCATACATATTTAAGTTTAATTCACAGACTCATATCTTGCCTTCGACAGGTTGTTGGGGTAGCCATCAGACCATCAGGGAGCAACTGTATGCAAATTTGTCTGTCTGCTGTTCCTCAAGGGCTTGGTTATGCTGGGTGGAGGAAGCAAAGCTTCGTGTATGCATGGGGGGCACGGGGAAGTATTTGTGATTCTTACATAATATTTTCTTCGCGTGTGCCAGGTCATGCACTTTTTACACTTTTTCTATTACTCGCGGGCTGCTACAAGTACTTCTACTCTGCTGCTGCTACTACTACTACTACTACTACTACTACTACTACTACTACTACTACTACTACCACTACCACCACCACCACTACTACTACTACTACTACTACTACTACTACTACTACTACTACTACTACTACTACTACTGCTACTACTACGGATACCGGCGTTGCTGCTGCCACAACCACCACCACCACCACTACTACTGCTACTACTACTACTACTACTACTACTACTACTACTACTACTACTACTACAACTACTACTACTACTTCAACTACTACCACCACTGGATGACCCTACCACCATAACAGTAGTACTGCTCGCCCTTGTTTCAGCGCGCATACCAGACGGTTTTTGATGACGCTGCTCGCTGGGATCGCGACCGTGCTAACCTCCAATCTCTCACACAGCCGGGAGCGTCTGACTGGTTGCTGGCCCTCCCAGTTCCCCATTTGCAACAAACAATGGCCTCGAAGTCGTTCCCTGCTGCCTTCAATACCAGCTCTTGATCCCCATATGATTCATCTTCCAGCATGGCTCCCAATGCCCGTGTTGCTTGAAGGAGTTATCTGGGGCAACCACGGTGGCCACTGCACCTCTCAGGGGGGAATGTGGCAATTGTCGGCCGGCATTACTCCGTTCGTAACGGCGTCGACGCTGCCGTTACCTCTGCTCGTCAGCGCGTCACTCGGGAACCAGCCTTTCCATTCCCTGTCCCTGGCCAGGAGCGCTACCGCTGTTGCGCAGACCTCCGCCTCCATGCGTGGGAGGAGGGTCGCGATCTCTACATCGACATCGTTGGCTTGTCACCACTCACCGTCGCTAATATGCAGCACTTCATGGCGGGTGGGCCTGCCGCGCGCGCTGCCCAAAACAAGTGGACCCGCTATGCTGTCGTGTTGTCGCGTCAACAACCGCCCATGGGCTTCCAAGCCTTTTCATTCGAAACAGTTGGGGGGTTGCATGCTGATGCGCTGGCCATGTTGCAGAGGCTTCAGGTGCTGCTGAACGAAGCCATCCTTGCACAGGAAGATATGGAGGGATATTTTGTCATGCGTCGGGTCAGTTTCATTATTGCTGGCGTCTCGCCGGGTGTGACTTATAGCTTGAACCATTTGGGTTTGGGTTTGGGACCGGTCTTTGAACGTTGGGCTGATCTTTTTTATCCTGCTCTTGTAGAAGAAGACGAATTCTTTTTCTTCTTCTTCGAAGAAGTTACATCTGTCCAGCCACTAGGGATAAGATGTCCACAACACACTCGCTGGCCTGAACACATAAGAACGGGCCATGCGAGGTAGCCAAACGAAGACTGGAAATACAACGAAGCAAACGAAAAGGGAAAGGCTGGGGAAAAGGGCGGGGGGTTGGGGCAGCAACAGACGTGGCTAGCCACGTAGCGCTACAGCAAAGTCACCGTAACCGGCGTAAGTCTGCACGAGCCTGGAATGCATCCCAGATGAATTATCCAATAGCACGCGAGTCAGCGTGCCAAAGGAACACCTGAAGAGACCTAGAGGAACTAGCGAACAACTGGGGTTAACCGTCCCGCACAGGGGTAAGAGCGGGACAGGGACACACAAAGTGGTGTTCATCCCCCACAGCGGACCACATATTACACAGGCGCTCAAGATGCGGAAGCCGTTACCGGCGGTCATATCAATGGGAAGGCCATGAACACCGGTGGTACCAAGACGAAACCTGAGAAAGAGCCGATCCTTGGTGACATGAAGAGACAGACAAAAGAGGCAGGAGCGCTGACCCTTAGTAGAGCACGCAAACCACCGCACATAAGTACAGAGCTGGTGATCCGTAGGGGCTAACCAAGGAGAGACATGGAGAGAGGCCACAGGGAGCTCCCTCGAGGGTATTGGCCTGCCTAACGAGTTTTTAAAAGGAATCCATATGAACGGGATGTGGGCACTGACAATCAACCTCATAGAGGTACCCTAAGGGTCGAAGGGCTGACATCAAAGAGTGGCCCATGACGGACAATGAGTTGTAACGCCATAGTAGCATGAGTCCCTATGCGTGCATACATGTGGTCTGCTCTGCTGGGAGAGCCACCAGAGAGTTCCAAAAGGTCTTATGTATTTCGCTTTTAAATTTACGTTTACAAGGTGACCACACTCTGGACTTCATTTTAGCCCAAGAACGCGTGGAGTCCGACCATAATCTTGCAAGATCATAATCTAGCATTGCTCCAATTGGGGCGCTTTGGGCGTAATGCTGGACGGACACCTTTCGCCCGGGGCGGATTATCTCCAAGGCGAATACTGATTTCTCTCATTGGTTCGCAAGATTATAGGACTGCCCCC
>KV908526.1:291690-306926 GCA_002005505.1 Botryococcus braunii
ATGGCATGCCGGTCAATGACGAGAAAAATCCCGACTCACTTCATGAAGATGTTGCATGTAGCATTTCCTAGGGTATAATGCTCTAGTATGGTCCTTGGCATTGCTCATTGACTTGCCATGTGATCTGGGTTCGCAGTACAACCTCGCTCAGGTAGTTCGCTCGGTTGCCCGACTACGCGTCTGAGGCAGTACAGTATAATTCAACCCACCCTGGGTTTAAGAGTGGGCTTGCGAATCAATCATGTAACACTCTTTCGTTGCACACCACGAACGTCTCACTGTCTCATAAAAACCTCTTCCGCTTAGTTAACGCTACAGTGGTATCGGCGACAAGGATTAGTTCCTTGTCGTTGTTCGTGGTGCGTTTCCTTTTCTCTCGCAGTTCATTATGTCGCGGCATCCGCGTTCCGGTTCGAGAGCCCGTGCTCGTAGCCCTATTGAGCAAGATCCAGCTTTAGAACTTCAGGATGATGAAGATGTAGACTTATCCGCTGTAGATCCTGCTGTTATGATAAGGCATTTACAAGACATCGGTGCTCTGCCGCAACTAGCCGTTGCTAGTGGATCTGGTGTTCCTTCGCTTGCCCCTACTCCGACGTCGACTCAAAACATCATAGATGGGTTAGAGAAAGTGATTCAGCTTGCGCTGGCTCAGCCTGCACCAGTGGTGGCGCCTCAGCCTGTGCCAACGTCCATTCCGGCACCGGCATCAGCGTCGTCCACCAGTTCAGGGAAGCCTTCTCTTAAATTCCCGGATCCGGCTGTGTTTGAGGGAGATCCAATGAAGTTGGATCCCTGGCTCATGCAAACCGAGATGTATTTGCGTGCGTACGATGTAGATCTACAGACGAGGAGGTCTGTAGAGGTGGCAGCGATGTTTTTGCGAGGAAAAGCATTGGATTGGTGGACTGGGCAGTTTAAGTTAATTGCTTCAGGGAGTCTTGCTGCTTATGGGACGTGGGAATCGTTTGTGACTGCACTTACTGCTGCTTTTAGGCCTGTAGAGCTGCATAAGAGGCATTTAGAGCAGTTGCTGAGTCTCTCACAGGGAAAGACTGACATGCGAAGCTATATTGCAACATTTAATGCATTGAGGTCAAAGGTTCCAAAGGCATTTGCAGAAGAGACTTTGTGTCACTTATTTTTGGCTGGCTGCAGGGCTGATCTTCAGAAAAGCATCTCCCTACAGTATCCCCAGACCTTGGAAGACCACTTCAAGCATGCTGTGACAATATCAGACCTTCCAGGACCGTCTAAGCCTGTGAACCCTGCTCCAAAGTTCTCCCCTGACTCCAAGTCACCAGGCCCGACAAAAACTTCTGCGCAGCCCTGCGCACATTGTGGCAAGGCAGGACACGCAGCAGAGCGTTGCTGGAAATTGCATCCAGAGCTCAGACAACCCAAGCGCAAGTCAAGTACTACTTGATTTGTGGGTTTTCCTTGGTAAAACAGCAGTGTGAGTCCTGTTTATGATGCCAGCCAACTGTTCAGAGCCCCAGTATGGTATTCCTGTTTTGTATGAGCTTGGTCATCTGCAGAATTATTTCCACAGTTGTTACCATAATTTCATGACCCATATTGTAGGTGGGCATGGTTTGTGTAGAGAGTTTCAGACATCCCCCTCTGCCAGTGACCTAGCTAGTCCTGAGAGCATGTGTAAGAGAGATGCAGCTCCTCACCTTATTGATAGTGATGCTCATGTTGTTTTGTTTGTTGATAGTAGTGATAGAGAGGATTCTGTCAGCCAGCTTGTGTCACAGTTGTTACCAGGGACCAGATTGACTGTGCTTTCTTGTTCAAGTCACTGTGGACAGGTGCTGGAAGGGACTACTTCACAGCAATCACATGAATTGCTACTTTCGGCTACTGTTTTGGCTGCATTGGGTTTATCTTCCACCACTATGTGCACACCCCATTGCAATTCCCATACAGGCTTGCCCTTGTTTAGTTGTTTGGTACAGTCTGGCTGTCTCGGTGTGAAGAAGAAGCCACTGCCTGCAACCTGTTTTGACTCTTTTGTCCAGCTAGACAGTAGACACATTGTGGATGGTCCTGATCTTTCAGCTACTTGTATTGAGTTTGAGGGAACTCTTGCTGGTAGGACTGTCAGGATTTTGTTAGACAGTGGAGCATCTGCAAATTTTATTGATGATAAACTTGTGCAGGAGCTTGCCCTTCCCACTGAATCTTTGAGTTCACATGTTACTGTAAGAGTGGCTGATGGTAGAACATCTATGGTAGGACATAGTGTGTCAACTGACCTGACTGTTGGGACATTGGGTTTTAGAGTCACCTGCCTCCCTACTGAGTTGATGTATTATGATCTTGTCTTGGGCAAACCTTGGCTCACTGCTTTTAACCCAGTTGTTAATTGGAAATTGAATGCTGTGTCCTTGACTCATGACAACAAAACACATGTATTGTTGGGGTGTCAGAGGTCAGGCATGCCAGAATATGTGATCTCATCTATGGAAGTAGAAGAGATGGTGAAGTTGGGTGAATCAATCTATGTTGTTCAATTAAATGCAGTGACTGACAGTCCAGATACTGATGCACACAATGTGCCAGAGTTGGAGGAGCTTTTGCAGGAGTTTAAGGATGTACTGTCTGGACTTCCTGAAGGCCTCCCTCCTTCTCGTGCTGGAGACCACCATATGAGATTGGAGCCGGACGCAACTCCTCCAGCCTCTCGTATATATCCACTGTCTGGAGCTCAGCTTGCTGAACTTCGTGCGCAGTTACAGGAGCTCCTGGAGCGAGGCTTCATCCGCCCATCAACCTCACCCTTTGGTGCACCCATTTTATTTGTTCCAAAAAAAGATGGTGGCTGGCGTTTGTGTATTGACTATAGAGCTTTGAATAGGATTACTGTTAGGAACCAGCATCCTTTGCCTAGAATTGATGAGATGTTTGAACAACTTCATGGTAGTTGTATCTTTTCTAAACTTGATCTGGCTTCTGGTTATCATCAGATACGTATGCATGAAGACAGTATAGAAAAGACTGCATTTAAGACCCGTTATGGCCATTATGAATTTACTGTGATGCCTTTTGGATTGACTAATGCACCTGCCACCTTTCAGGCTGTAATGAACTCTGTCTTGGCTCCCTTTCTTGACAGATTTGTACTGGTATACCTAGATGATATCCTTATCTATTCTAAATCCGTTGCAGAACATATGGAGCATTTGAGAACTGTCTTGTCAGTGCTGAGGGAACATAAATTTTACTGTAAAAGGTCTAAGTGTGAATTTGCTGCCAAGCAGGTGGAATACCTTGGGCACCTGTTGACACCGGATGGGATTAAGGTGGATCCTAGGAAGGTTGCTGCCATTCAGGATTGGCCCACTCCTTGTAATGTGTCACAGTTGAGAGGGTTCCTTGGGTTGACACAGTACTATGACACTTTTATTGACCATTTTGCAGATGTTGCTTATCCTATGACTGAGTTGCTTAAGAAGGATGTGCCTTGGACCTGGGAGGGACCCCAGAGGGAAGCCTTCATTGCATTGAAAGATCTTGTTTCTTCTCCTCCTTGTTTGTTGATGCCTGATTTAGACAAACCTTTTGTTGTACATGTAGATGCCTCAGGCTTTGCTGTGGGTGCTGTTTTGCAGCAGGATCAAGGCCAGGGACTGCAGCCCGTCGCCTTCGAGTCCAGGAAACTCCAGCCCCCTGAGAGGAAGTTGGCCCCGTATGACCGAGAATTATTGGCTCTTGTTCATGCTTTGCTTAAATGGAAACATTTATTGCTGGGTGCTAAGTTTACTGTACACACTGATCAGCAGGCTTTAAAATACTTACTGACTGCTCCTGTTAGGACTAGTAGGCAGGAACCTTGGCTCACTGAGATTATGAGGTTTATGCCTGATATAAAGTATGTTAAAGGCACTGATAATGTGGTTGCAGATGCCTTGTCTAGGCGTGTTGACCTTGCAGTGATGCATGTCTCCTCTGTTGCTGTCTCTTCTCTCTTACAAGAGATTGCCTTGCTTTGTGTTTCTGATCCCACAGTTGCTAAACTTGTGGATGAAGGTGTTTTGGTATTGAGGGACTCTGTACCTTATTCTGTGCAATCAGGGAAGGTCTATGTACCTGATGCATTGAGAGAGAAGGTGCTGAGAGAGTGCCATACCACACCCTTTTCTGGCCATCTTGGTATTAACAAGATGTATGAGCTAGTGTGCAGGGAGTTTTGGTGGCCACGTCTCAGCTCATCAGTCAGGGACTTTTGCAGGTCTTGTGACACCTGCCAGCGCACTAAAGGAACTGGAGCCGTACCTTATGGTTTGCTTCAGCCACTGCCCATTCCAGATGGACCTTGGCAGAGCGTTTCCCTTGATTTAGTGACTGATTTACCTGTCTGTTGTGGGTTTGATTCTATTGTGGTATTTGTGGATAGGTTTTCTAAGTTGTGTGTCTTGGCTGCATGCACTAAAACCATCAATGCACCTCAACTTGCACAACTGTTTATAGACAGGGTCTTTGTGAGATTTGGAATGCCTACCTCCATTGTGAGTGATAGAGATCCGAGGTTCACTAGCCATTTTTGGAAGGCCTTTGTTAAATTATTGGGTACTGAGATTGCTATGTCTACTGCTTACCACCCTCAGACAGACGGGCAGACAGAGAGAATGAATCGGACCATGGAAGACATGTTAAGAGGGTTTGTGGGGCCGAGACAGGATGACTGGTGCAAGTATTTAAGCATGGTGGAGTTTGCTTACAATAACTCTCTCCAGGCTTCCACACTGCAGACACCCTTCTTCCTGAATCACGGGCGCCATCCCCTTACTCCCTTGTCTTCTGCTGTTCCTTCACGTTCTGCGAATCCTGCTGTGTCTGAGTGGGTTGAGGGGCTGCAGACTGCCTTGAAAAGTGCCAAGTCTAATCTTGCCTCTGCACAGCAACGGCAGAAGTCTTATGCAGATAGAAAGAGACGAGACCACCCTTTTAAGGTGGGGGACCAGGTGTTGTTGGCTGCAAGGAAGAACCAGCTTTCACCTGGGCTCTCGTCAAAGTTATCAGCTAAGTATTTTGGGCCCTTTACTATTGCTGCAGCAGTTGGTACTCGTGCTTTTAGACTTATTTTGCCTGAGACTGTGAACATTCATCCTGTGTTTCATGTTTCCCAGCTGAAGCCTTATGTGTCTTCATCTGTACCAGTTACTGTTACTTCACCACCTCCTTTGTATGCAGACAAGCGTGGCGGCGTTTATGAAGTTGAGGCCATCATTGCTAAAAAGAGAGTTGGAAAATCTTGGCGGTATTGGTCAAATGGATGGGCTATGATGAGACTGAGAACACTTGGGAGCCCCTTGCCCATGTTCGCCACTTGGCAGACGACGTGGCAGCTGCCCCAGTCCTTTCTTAAGTCCCACTTGCGGGCATCCCTTGTTGAGCCACTTGCGGCCGTGAGACTTTTCCAGCCATTTGCGGCTGATGACCCTTGGACTTCGCCAGCCAGCTTGGATCTGGGAGGGAGGGAGGGTGGAAGGGTCTGGGAGGGGGATTCGTGAATTGGGACTTGCATGCATGTCTCTTATTTATATGCTTTGCATGGGTTATGTTTCCTTGACCCACGGCTCCATTTTGTGATGCACTTGCTGTGGCAGTGTAGCTGCAAATTGTAGTTCCGTGCATGAGTAACTTGCTTTGGTATCTTACCCATGAGATACACTATGTGGTAGTTAGTTGTGTATAGCTTGCTGCTCTAGACGATATGCCTTATGCCTTTAGTTGGAAAGCCACCTCAAGCGAAGGTTACACTGCAGTGCAGGGTAACTGGACCTAAGGTTTGGACAAGTGCTAGTCTAATGACTCAACCTAATTGTTTCATCACTGGTGTGAGTGCTGTCTAGAGAGTTCGTCCCCTAAGTTAGAGGATCCGCCTTGCAGACGATAGTCCTTAGAATGTTAAGGTATTCGAGCATTGAGCAGATGAGTCCCTCGTCTGTGTCGTGCTAAATTGCTTTGTGGACTTCATCCTCTGACTTGCGTTGTTTCGTAACTATAGGAGGTGTGATTGTCTATAGTTACAGTAAGCAGGGTTCGTGATGCCCCTGTCTTACGTTTGTGGCCCCATTGCCATAAACAACTTCTCATAGCTTATGCCAAGGGGGAGGGCATGTAGCATTTCCTAGGGTATAATGCTCTAGTATGGTCCTTGGCATTGCTCATTGACTTGCCATGTGATCTGGGTTCGCAGTACAACCTCGCTCAGGTAGTTCGCTCGGTTGCCCGACTACGCGTCTGAGGCAGTACAGTATAATTCAACCCACCCTGGGTTTAAGAGTGGGCTTGCGAATCAATCATGTAACACTCTTTCGTTGCACACCACGAACGTCTCACTGTCTCATAAAAACCTCTTCCGCTTAGTTAACGCTACATTGCAGCATTGTTCTAATGTTGTAAACATGATGCTGAAAGTAAAACAATCGGATTCTGAGACCGGCATGATTCTGGAGATAGCTAGCTAGCTACGCATACTGTGACAACAAGTAGCATCCAGGAAATATCTTGCAGCTTTGCTAGATGATTCGTCAACATATGACCTAGTGCAGAGACGAGATATAGGGCGCGGCAGGGTGGACGCCTCTCTCTCTCTCTCTCCCTCCCTCCCTCTCACGCTGGCGCGCGCGCGCGCGCTTCTCTCTCTCTCTCTCTCTCTCTCTCTCTCTCTCTCTCTCTCTCTCTCTCTCTCTCTCTCTCTCTCTCTCTCTCTCTCTCTCTCTCTCTCTCTCTCTCTCTCTCTCTCTCTCTCTCTCTCTCTCTCTCTCTCTCCCCCTCTCCCTCTCCCTCTTGCCCCCTATTCCCCCCCCCCTTTTGTGTTCTTCCAGAGCCATCTCGGTTTTTGAACCCGTTGTCTGTTCAGCATTATCACGGGACTATCCGAGCATCGGAGGCCTGAGACTGATATATTTCACAATACCCCGCTAGCCAAGATAAAGAAAAACGGGCCACATGTGGCCACGAGGTACACGTGTGTACACGAGGTAGCCAAACGAAGAGTAGACACACAACAGCGCAAACGAAAAGGGGTAGGGGGGGAAAAGGGGGGGGGGGGCCGCCACACATGTGGCTGCGACCCAGTCACCGCATCCGGCCTAAGTCTGCACGAGCTTGGCCAGGAATCCATGGAATGCATCCGAGATGAATGAAACAACAGCATGTGAGTCCGCTTGCCAAATGAACTGCCGCAGAGACCTAGAGGGACTTGCAAATAACTGGGGGTAACAATCCCGCACCGGGGTAAGAGCGGGACAGTGAAAAACAGAGTGGTGTCCATCACCCACAGCGGAATCACACATATCACATAGGCGCTCAAGACGCCGAAGCCGCTGCCGGCGGCCCATACCAATGGGAAGGCCATGAACACCAAGACGAAACGCAAGAAAGAGCCGAACCTTGGGAACATTAAGAGAGAGGTGGGAGTGCTGGACCTTAGTAGGGTGCGCAAACCACCGCACAAAATTACAGATCTGAGGTGGTGATCCGTAGGGGCTAAACGAGGGGAGACATGGAGAGAAGCCACATCAAGGGAATACATTGGCCTGACTAATGAGTTTAAAAAAGGTATCCATATCAACGGGAGTCGGGTGCTGACAATCAACCTCATAGGGGTACCCTAAGTGTCGAAGACTGACATAAAAGAAGCCACCCAGGACGGAGACTGAGTCGTAACACCATAGTAGCAGGAGTCCCTATGAATGCGTGCATACAAGTGGTCTGCGCCGGGAGATCCACCAGAGAGTTCCAGAAGGTGACCACACGCTTTAACCAACTATACTGAAGGGGCCAAATGCCTACCTCGGCAAGGAGCACATCAGTGCGGACCGTCGGACGAACCCCAAGGATCATCCGTAGCATAGTAAGAAAATCCTTTTCTAACGTGTTCGCAGAGGGCCGAGTGGACTTTAAGGAAAACACCCGTAGACTCCAGACCTCACACCCATACGAACAGTCAGGTACCAAACACGCCAAGAATAGACGCAAGAGAAGACCAATAGAAGTGGCGCATTTAAGATACCATAGCGCGCAAAAACAGTGGACCAGGCAACCCACAGCTTGCCACGTAAGTGGCCAAAGGTGGCCCCAATGCCTGAAGTCGTAGAAAGCATGACACCCAAATGACGAGCTCTTGCTGCCCCCCCCCCCTCTCTCTCTATCTGTGTGTGTGTGGGTGTGTGTGTGTGTGTGTGTGTGTGTGTGTGTGTGTGTGTGTGTGTGTGTGTGTGTGTGTGTGTGTGTGTGTGTGTGTATGCGTGTGTGTGTGTGTGTGTGTGTGTGTGTGTGTGTGTGTGTGTGTGTGTGTGTGTGTGTGTGTGTGTGTGTGTGTGTGTGTGTGTGTGTGTGTTGTATGTGTCCTTGCTCTACTCTCCGACACACAGTAGAGAGGACATCGTTTGACACCCTCCGTGCCGCCACCACGCAGGTAACTTGTTTCTTGTTTAGATTTCTATGTTAGAGGTCAAGATGAACTCTATGAGAACATGTTAGACATAAGTGATAAATCCTATGTCATCGGACAATGTATTGAGCCTAATCTGAGTGAGAGCGGGTTAGGCTAGTTTGAACTGCATCGTCTCGTTAGGAGAGAAGAGAGATATTGTAAGGCACTTGGTTGGAACTAAAGAGGCACTCCGGGTGTCTACCATATTGTTGCCAATCAGTGTCTTGTCTTGTATATGTCCTTGCTCTACTCCCCGACACGTGTCGGAGAGTACTGTGTGCACACAGTAGGAAGGACATCGTTTGACACCCTCCGTGCCGCCACCACGCAGGAATACGCCAAGCCCATAACCTAACAATAACCTATAGATCTAGAAGCTGACTAATGGACTAATTCAGAGGCATTCTTCTACCATGTCCCGGCACAATAGTCGTGTCTGCCAGAACATCGATGTTCTGTATCAGGTGTAAACTACTGCATTTGTCTTCCATGGATCCAGTCTGTCCTAGGAAACTGGCCGTGAACTAGCATACTCCATGACAGACTCATAATTACCTCATGTAACTTCATCACGTGCTTAGGGCGGGATCATTGTGACTACATAGAACCTGTTGGGGCAGTATCCAGTGACGTGGAACCATGTGGAATTTGTTCTTGGGACCTTGAATTAGTATTCGAGGTCCGTCAAATAAATGCAGAGGCGACCACACAAGCGCACTGCAATAGGCAGGCAAGTTGTGACCCTAAATGAAATGACCAGGACTCATCACACGCTTATTAGAATGTCCATCTAAAGTAGTTTCGTGCAGAAGACCTCAGGGGACTCGGATTTTATCGAATCTTCTGGGCACCAAACACAGTCGGACATACGAGTGTTTGGAGCGACAGCCTAATTGTGCCACGGTCCGTAGACCTGTCTGCATACTGCAGATTGTGCATGCTTTAAGTAACTGCAGATACAGTATTTACATTGAGACAGTCGAACCTGCGTGGTGAAAGCAAGAGACACCAATAACAGATCTCATCCGATAACAGATGAGATCACAGATGAGATCACTGATCAGTCCGATAACAGATCTGTTATCGGACTGATTTGAAACCTGTGTCGCGCCAGAGGGTTGTGCACAGTTTACCTTACTGAACCTCATCAACAATACATTGACAATACCTTTGTGGACACACAGGTGTCTCACTGCCCATAACCTTTCACACATCCGTGGGCCATGCACACTAGTGGCTGCACACCAGTGGGAGCTCCCGTCAGCTGACGGAGGCCCTGGATGCTCACGCCTCAGAGTCACATGAGCATGACATCAACAAGCATAACAACATCGGGAAACAAACGGATAGGCGCGCTGGTTGTATATAAGACATGTAAATATATATATATGTAGATGGGTGGGTCCGGAAGTCACATCGGCATGGATCCAGAGCCGGGGTGCCTGTTGACTCTTGTGTATGCAAGTAACTTCTGGTAGTACCACCAGTGTGCTTAAACATGGCCCCGATATTACAGCGGTAGCGTCAAGTGTTCTGCGATTGTGGGAAATGTCCCAGGATGATTTCAAAGCTTGTTTGCCCAACATCGATGGCACTGGCCAGGGGTGATATATTTCGAGACGTGAGTCTTCAGAACCGCGCATGCACATGTACAGCCTGTCTGGACGCAATGCCACCGGTTGCATGGACCGAAAATGATGACAGGGGAGAAGAAGAAGGAAAACTATGTATAGCCATGACGCGGGTGATCTACTTCATCCGGGCATCTGTCTGCCTCGTCTGTCCGTTGTTTCCCTTGCATGGTTTTTGGGGTCCCCCCCCCTCCTATTCCAAGTTCTATTATATTATGCATGCACCCCCCTTCTATCTCTCTCTCTCTCTCTCTCTCTCTCTCTCTCTCTCTCTCTCTCTCTCTCTCTCTCTCTCTCTCTCTCTCTCTCTCTCTCTCTCTCTCTCTCTCTCTCCTCTCTCCCCCCCCCCTCTCTCCCCCTCTCTCTCTCCCTCCCCCCCCCCCCCCCCCCCCCCCCCTCTCTCTCTCTCTCTCTCTCTCTCTCTCTCTCTCTCTCTCTCCTCTCTCTCTCTCTCTCTCTCTCTCTCTCTCTCTCTCTCCTCTCTCTCTCTCTCTCCTCTCTCTCTCTCTCTCTCTCTCTCTCTCTCTCCCCCCCCCCCCCCCCCCCCTCTCTCTCTCTCTCTCTCTCTCTCTCTCTCTCTCTCTCTCTCTCTCTCTCTCTCTCTCTCTCTCTCTCTCTCTCTCTCTCTCTCTCTCTCTCTCTCCTCCCTCCCTCTCTCCCTCCGGAGTACGTATGGGACGGATCCCTCCCCCCCTCTCTCTCTCTCTCTTCACCCCCTCCTCCTCCCCCCTTTTTTTTCTCCTCTCTCTCTCCCCCCCCCCCTTGTCTCCTCCCCATCGTTTTGTTTTATTGTTGTCCTCTTCCCTTCTACACATAATTTTGCCCGATCTTTATATTTTTCACACCTGCAGCTCTTCCGCTGTCGACATGTGACTATTGGGGCACTGCGGGCCTGAAACTGATATATTCACTTTCCTCTCCAAACCCTCCCTCTTGTGTTATTTGACTACACCACCTTCGGTATTCGGCCCCTAGATTCCGCATTCCCGCATGCAGGATTTCTGGTGTGCCGTTAGGATAAGCTTCACTCTTAATGCTAATTAATACGAACTAAAGAAAAGGGAAAGTAAAACAGTTGAAATCGGTGAGGAAAAGGTACCCGACTCACTTCGATTGGCCTCGCGCGCTTGACCGTGTCAAGCATTCCCATTCCCATACGGTATCCCCCGGCCTATCCATTCATCTGTTGTACAGGGCCCAATGCAGAATCATTATTCTGGGTATATAAAGCCGTTACGAACGGGCTCGGCATTCTTGGCCGCCGGGGCGAAGTTAGAAAAAGATAGTTTTGCTCATTCGACATCTTTTTAAGAGTCCATTGACGCTTTCGTCGCTGACCATTAGGAGGACTGTAGCGGACTTCGGACAAGGCCGTCTTCGTTCCTTCTGTCAGGAAAGAGAGCAACCAAGAGGGCAACTGGCCCTCTTTGACCACAAACCGTTGCAAAGAAAGGAGGAATGTCTCGACTGTCAGATTTTGTGTTCGTGGCATGAAGCCGACAATCTAAGCGCAATAGGAAGGGTGTGCTGATGACGGACCTTCACGGTGTGGACCACTGCCATGCTTGACGAAACCTGATAAGTGCTCAAGCATCTAAATTATGCAGAGGGAAAATCCTGGTGGATAATTTGCAGATGTAATGTCCATCTTGAGCACCCTGTTGTAAGCTGCCGCAATCCCGCGGCTATAACGCTCTTCGGTGTTCTGGGGCCGGCTAGCAACTACCACAGTCACCTTGGTTGAAAGGTTTGGAGGCCAACAGAATGGGGTTTGTGTGAATCCTGGACGGAAGTTTGTTACGGGACTGTTTCGAGCAAATTATGAAACTACCATGTATGCTAGCATGCACTCCAGCTGTAGGGTGGGGGAACTTGCAGTCTATGGGTGGGTCTGCCATATGTCTACAGTCCTTGCCGACTCTCCAGCCTATAGCTATGGCAGTAAGGTTTGAACCAGAATTGTCTTGCATCATATAGGATCCTTGTATGCTGAGAAACAAGGTTTTCACTCTTTTTCATTCCCTTCAGAATAGGGTGCTTCTGTCTGACTGCTGTCACCCTCAAACCTCCACAGCACCCTCCTCTGTCAACACACACACACACACACACACACACACACACACACACACACACACACACACACACACACACACACACACACACACACCACACACACACACACACACCACACACACACACACACACACACACCCACCCGCCCTCGGAGGCACGCACGCACGTGCACGCATGCACACCTTTCCACAAACGCTTGCTTCGGTTGGGCAATTTTGGGGCAGGCATGGGGGGTGCGAAGGAGGAAACAAGCCACTGTGGGTGGGGCCACGGAGAGAGATGCAGGAAAGCGGACGGGAGGTGGGTTGCAGAGTCCCCTCTGTGGACCCTGAAGGGGGGAAGGGGTGGAAGAGAATCTGACTTCAGCAGCAATCATGTATCTACCCGGGAAAAATCAAACATCCCTCCACCTTATTCCTATGAGAATGCTGCCGAGCTTCAGAAGCCCTTGGAGCCGCTCCTTCAAGGCCAAGCTGTCCAAACGTAAAATCACAGAGGTTTTATAGGATGGGTAGTGGCGGCTATTGTCATGCAGCGGTTCTGTTATTTCTGAGGAGCACACACATGTTTTGTGTGTGTGTGTGTGTGTGTGTGTGTGTGTGTGTGTGTGTGTGTGTGTGTGTGTGTGTGTGTGTGTGTGTGTGTGTGTGTGTCTGTCTCTGTCTCGTTCTTCGCTTTTTGAAGGGGAGGATGTACTCCAGTTATGTGGCACCGCAAGACAATCTTGCAGACCTCCACACTATTGGCCCTTCCAAATGTTGTGTGTGTGTGTGTGTGTGTGTATGTGTATGTGTGTGTCTGTGTGTGTGTGTATTCTCGTGCGTGCGTGCGTGGGTGTGTGTGTTGTGTGTGTGTGTGTGTGTGTGTGTGTGTGTGTGTGTGTGTGTGTTGTGTGTGTGTGTGTGTGTGTGTGTGTGTGTGTGTGTGTGTGTGTGTGTGTGTGTGTGTGTGTGTGTGTGTCTGTCTCTGTCTCTGTCTCGTTCATCGCTTTTTGAAGGGGAGGATGTACTCCAGTTATGTGGCACCGCAAGACAATCTTGCAGACCTCCACACTATTGGCCCTTTCAAAGGTGTCCTTCGTGATATTCTTAAGCGTTTGCTTCCACATGCAAAACCAGAAGACCGCCTCATGTTCTGCCAATCCTGCACCCACAGGTGCAAATGGACGTGACTCCATCACACGGAGGGACGTCAGCTGTGTGCTTCACCTCTGCTCATACCCATCCCGCTCCCACACATGTCTCACCCTGCTGCTGTTGCTGCTGCAGTGGCATGAAGTGAATAGACCCCTGAGTACCCCTTTCACCCGTTCTGCAAGCCCCTACACGAAGATTAAGTGCATCCTCACCTGTTTATGTGCAACGCACCCCGTCTTGTTATGAATGCTTGGAGGCGCTTCTCATGCGGAAAGTTGGTTGCCATTGACGTAGTCCTATGTGATGCAAACCTCGCCGTGGACTTCAGCGCGGAGTCTTCAAGTTCCATGCAGTCCTATGTGATGCAAACCTCGCCGTGGACTTCAGCGCGGAGTCTTCAAGTTCCATGCGGAAAGTATCAGAGAGAGCCTTGCGTGGCTGGACGTAGTTCATGTTTAAGAAAGTTGGGGGAGGATTCTCACGCCTTATCCTACGTCGCATCAGTTGCGATCACATGGATCACGTCATCACTTTAGGGGCCCCCTGTCCCCCTGAATCCCCTGGGCGCCAAACACAGTCGGACATACGAGTGTTCGGAGCGACAGCCTAATTGTGCCACGGTCCGTAGACCTGTGTGCATATTGCAGGTTGTGCCTGCTTTAAATAGCTGCTGATACAGTATTTACATTGAGACAGTCGCACCTGCGTGGTGAAAGCATTTGGTGTCTCTCCTAGAGAGACACCAATAACAGATCTCATTCGATAACAGATGAGATAACAGAGTAGATCAGTCCGATAACAGATCTGTTATCGGACTTATTTGAAACCTGTGTCGCGCCAGAGGGTTGTGCACAGTTTACCTTACTGAACCTCATCAACAATACATTGACAACACCTTTGTGGACACACAGGTGTCTCACTGCCCATAACCTTTCACACATCCGTGGGCCATGCACACTAGTGGCTGCACACCAGTGGGAGCTCCCGTCAGGTGACGGAGGCCCTCGAGGGTCACCCCTCGCAGTAACATGACCATCACATCAACTAGCATAACAACATCGGGAGACAAACGGCTAGGCGTGCTGGTTAATACATTAGGCATGTAAACTAGACACAAACTTGGCCCCGATATTACAGCAGTGCGATTGTGGGAAATGTCCCGGGATGGTTTCCAGGCTTGTTTGCCCAACATCGATGGCATTGGCCAGGAGTGATGTATTTCGAGACGTGAGTCTTAAGAAACCGCGCACGCACATGTACAGCCTGTCTGGACGCAATGCCACCGATTGCATGGACCGAAAATTTTGAGTAAGGCAGTCGTAAGTGAGTCAACTCCGAACATTACGTAGGCACTTACGATCTGACTCTGTGATCCGAACTTTTCTACGGTGTTAACATTTGGCTCCGAGCTGAGCACCCTAAGCAGTTGTGGCTAGATCGTGTCGTTTATACGGATCGATGACTGTTCGGGTCTGTAATCCGTCAGACCGACGGTACTAAACAACGCATGTACGGTATCACGATGTACATGTACGCATTGATACGGAGCCTCAGATAGGAGCTCCGTTGCATAGATGCAGTGATGTCAGAGCTAGGGGAGGCAAACCAAGTAAAGGCCCTCAACTGCAGTATGAAGTGGCAAAGTCAGAGGTGACTGACAGTTCTGATGTGTCTGAACTCCAGTCCGTGTATGCCGGCATGTGTAGGGCGCCCTTCATGTTGATGAGGCTCTGGCTGATCCCTGCCACTGAGCTGTGATTGCCCAATGCTGCAGGAATGTTGTTTTTAAATGTTAATTGTCTCACTTGATGGCGCTATAAGCGTAAGACCTCTCTTCTCTCTCTTCTTTTTTTTTTTTTTTTCTCTCTCCTCTCTCTCTCTCTCTCTTTTTTTTTTTTTTTTCTCTTCTCTCTTCTCTCTCTTCTCTCTCCTCTCTTCTCTCTC
>KV908527.1:0-37500 GCA_002005505.1 Botryococcus braunii
TCTCTCTCTCTCTCTCTTTTTCTCTTTTTTTTTTTTTTTTTTTTTTTTTTTTTTTTTCTCTTCTCTTCTTTGTGTGTGTGTGTGTGTGTGTGTGTGTGTGTGTGTGTGTGTCTGTGTCTGTGTGTGTGTGTGTGTGTGTATGTGTGTTTGTGCATGCGTGTGGGAGGGGGGGGGTGGGGAGAATGGGGATGAGGTTAACATACTAGGAGGTTGGAAGGAGAGTGGGGGGAGGGGGAGAGAGAGAAGTGAAACCTGGTTGGGGGGGGGGGGTGGGAGGGGAAGAGATAGGAAACAAATCAAGGCATGACTGGGCTGAGAGGGAAGGGATTGTATGTTGTCCAGCATATTCTCTGGGGTTGAAGGCTGTAAAAACAATAAAAATTTGCATGGGGGTCGACATCGTCAAGGAATGGCTGGGAGTTGTTCCCAGGTTCTGACCGGACCTATTGTCCGACATCTCTGCAGATCCTTACCACAGCATGCTCCCAATACTTTTCGCTTGAATAGTAAGAGGAACCTGTAGGGAGGTGTGGCGTTAGTAATACTTCTACAGAGCTGATGGCAGGTAAACCTGGTGGGCAAAGTCAAGAAACTATCTTACTATGACATGGAGTCCCTCCCCCCTCCCCCAAACCCCCCCCCACACAAAAAAAGTGATATACATCCGCATGCATGCGGCAACGGTTGCGCTTGTGCCACGCGCGCGGGCGCACACACACACACACACACACACACACACACACACACGCACGTGTGTGCACACACACACACACACACACACACACACATGTGCGTGTGTGTGTGTGTGTGTGTGTGTCTGTGTGCGTGTGCGTGTGCGTGTGCGTGTGCGTGCGTGTGTGTGTGTGTGTGTGTGTGTGTGTGTGTGTGTGTGTGTGTGTGTGTTGGGGGGGGGTGGTGCGTGGCCTTTCGGGAGTGATCAGTTGTACTCTGGAAGGACTGCGTGAGCAGGATGACAGTCACTTATGGCCGGCACTGATGCACATGCACATGTGCCCTTCAGGTCATGTGACACCATGCTGGCCCAGCTTGGGGCCATTGTCCTGCTGTACTGCAGAGACGTACCGCAGCCCGATGTGGATGCCCTGCTGCAGAAGTCGCTGGTGGGCATCATGCCGGCCATCACCCTGCTGGAGGACACCGCGGAGGCCTGCTCACTGGCTGCCATTGCAGGTCCGCTTCCTGCTTCTTTATAATCATTATTATAAAGATCATTATCATTGATTAAAAAGTAAAAAGATCATAACCATTATAAAGATAAAGATCATAACCATTATAAAGATAAAGATCAAGATGAAGATGAAGATGAAGATAATGATAAGGATAAGTTGGTCTGCCTGTTTGCAGCCTGTTAGCCTGTCTTTCTGGCTGACTGTCTGGGCTGTTTGTCGGCCTGTTTGCTGGCGGTGTAGCTGGCTGTCTGTCCGACTGTTTGCTGGCTGTCTGACTGTTTGTTTGGCTGTCTGGTTGTTTGGTTTGGCTGTTTGTCTGCCTGTCTGATTGTCCGCTAGCTGCCTCGTATTCCTGGCTGTTGACTGGCTGTCTGACTGTTTGTCTGGCTGTACATCTAGCTTGCTGCCCAGCTTCTTATGTGGCTGTTACTTGGTGTCTGGCTGTTCTACGGGTGTGTGGCTGTTTGTTTGGCTGTTTGGTTGTTTGCTGCTTTTCGGTTGTTTTGGTGGCTGTCTGGGTGCTGGTCTGGCCGTCTGGAAATGTATCTGGCGGTCTGCCTGGCCGTTTGCTGGCTGTCTGTCTGGCTGTCTGTCTGGCTGTTTGTCTGGCTGTTGATGGCTGTCTAGCTGCTGGTCTGGCTATTTGTCTGGCTGTGTGGCTGTCCGTTGGCTGTATGTCTAGGTGTCAAGCTAATGGTCTGGCTATTTTCGAGCTGTGCGGATGTTTGGCCAGCTGTTTGGCTGTTGGTCTGGGTGTTTGATGGCCGTATGGCTTTTTTTTTTTTTTCTAGATGCTAGTTTGCTGGCTGTCTAGCTATTTGTCTGGCTGTTTGGCTGGCTGGTTGCTGGCTGTGTGGCCGTTTGTCTGGCTCTTTGCTTGCTGTGTTGCTGTTCGCCTATTTCTTTGTCTGTCTGGCTGTTTGTCCGTCTGTCACATGTTGGAGATTGCCCCACACGAGGCATAGAACCCTGGAACAGTGGTTTATTCCCCCTCATGTTCGGGTCTGTGGCCGTGTAGAGGCATCTGCACTCGCCAACAAGGGAGATGCGAATTTGGACGCTGCTATGGCTTGGCGGATCCTGCAGTCTCTCTCATCTAGCTTCCAGTCTGGCTATGCAGCTGACATCGTGGAGGTGCTCTCCGCTTTGCCACCTATTGCCCCCCCCCCCCAAACACACACACACACACACACACACACACACACACACACACACACACACACACACACACACACACACACACGCACGCACGCACGCACGCAGGCACGCACGCACGCACGCAGGCACGCACGCACGCACGCACACACACACACACGCACGCACACACACCCACCCACCCACGCACCCACCCACCCACGCACCCACCCACACACACGCACGCACGCACACACACACACACACACACACACACACACACACACACCCACACACACACCCACACACACACACACACACCCCCACACACACACACACACACACACACACACACACACACACACACACACACACACACACACACACACACACACACACACCACCACCACCAGCGCCAGCAGCAGCAGCATTGGAACATAAAGTTTGATGATGAACTTGAATAATGGTGACACAGGTGTGATACCTTCATTGACAAACAATATGGTTCCAGTACAGATGATTTACGCAGAAAGAAGTTTGCAAACTAAAGCCACTTTCCAAAGTCTCATCTTACTCTCCC
This sequence comes from Botryococcus braunii, assembly GCA_002005505.1. NCBI lineage: Eukaryota > Viridiplantae > Chlorophyta > Trebouxiophyceae > Botryococcus > Botryococcus braunii. The sequence continues at coordinate 2,905 of KV908527.1, forward strand.
TGACCCGCTCACACAGTCTCATGCGCACCGTCTTTGCCTCCGTGAAGCCAATCGCCATGGTGTAGGTACTTATCAGCAAACCTCAAACATTTAATTGCAACCGCATCGATTTGTGATGATGACGAATTTTAAAACTTGTTGCAGAGTCCCAACTTACAAGTCCGTCTAGTGGCCGCACGACCGAACGATGTCAGTCGTAGTCAAAAACAGTTACTGTATGTTAGAGTCGATGTGGCTTTGGCAGCGTGAGGGAGAGCACACGCGTGAAGCAATGAAATGGAGTTTCAATGCGGGGAACGCAGAAAACGGCGGAAAGAGTGGGGGAAGAGCTGGCAAAGGCAGGCGCGGGATTCGATCCGGAGGATGCCTCTTTAGCGTGGGCGGCGTGCGTCCCACCACTGCTGAGTCGCAGCACACCGGGCGTGCCCCTATTTGATGCCGCCCTTAAAGACATGCTCAGGTAGTTGGCTGCACAACTCACAACTCCCTTGATACCACCCGCCTTGGCTACAATGCATCCCACCCTTCCCTCCCAAGCCAGAGCAAAACCACCAGCACAAGTCAAAGATGCAGGGCTCTGAATTACTTCAGCGGCATGCGCTTGAGCTGTGCATCTTTGACTTGTGCTGGTGGCTTGGCTTGGGGAAAAAGGGTGGGATGTGTTGTAGTCATGATGGGATGTGTTGTAGTCTTGGTGGGATGTGTTGTAGACGAGGTGGGTGGCATCAAAAACTGATTTTGTAGGTGGGAGGCTGGACGGGGAGAGGGTTGCCCTTGAACTTGGGTACTTGCATGCGTGCAGGCAACTTCCTACCAAAAGCCCTTGCACTCATATTGGCAACTATATCGCCCCTTGCCAGCCTCCCCCTTCCACTGGTTTTGGCAAATGCCTTCTAATGCTTTAACTAGGAGTGCTGAACCTCCACTCCCAGGCACAACAGAAGTGGTATCTGCACACTTGTGAAGCAACATTCCTCCCGTTTGTGTGTGTGTGTGTGTGTATGTGTGTGTGTGTGTGTGTGTGTGTGTGTGTGTGTGTGTGTGTGTGTGTGTGTGTGTGTGTGTGTGTGTGTGTTTTATTTTTTATCTTTTTGTTTTTGTTTTATTTTTGTGTGTTTTTTTGGGGGGTTTTTTTTTTTGGTCGTTGGGGCAAGTACCTATGGATTTTTATAACCTAAAAAGCATTTCTGATATTTCAAAAAGCCCCGTCATGTCTCCCCATGTGTCATGTCTCCCCATGTGTCATGTCTCCGGGGTTTGGCGCAGGTTGGGGCTGGTGTGGGGAGTGGTGAGCGCGCAGGCCTGTGCGGCAGGGGGGCGCGCCCGCCACGCGGCTCGGCAGTGGGGGGCGCAGATGCGTCCCTTCCTGCATACGGCTGTCACAGCTCTCCGGGTGTGCGGGCAGGAGGGCCGCTCCCTCCCCCTCACTGAAGAAGCTTCCGCCATCGATGCCTGGGCTGAGGAAACCGGTCATCCCCTCCCCTCCCCTCCTCCTCTCCCCTCCCCTCCCCTCCCCTCCCCGTGTCCCGCCCAAAAGAATTGCAAAAGACAGTGCACCAACATGAAGTCGACAAGACGAGTCACAACAAAGACAAAACGAGACAAGATAAGACAAGACAAGACAAGACAAGGCAAAAAGAAAGGAAAGCAAAGCAGAACCAAGTGAAAAGGGGATGGACAGATGGACGGACGGACGGACGGACAAACAAACGAACGATCGAACAAACAAACAAACGAATGCACAAAAAACGAACGGACAACAAACGAACAAACAGGAAAAAGATAGGAAGAAAAGAAAGGAGTAGGGGGGAAAGAAGGGCCCCGGGTGGCCCAATGTGACCAGGTGTGCTCCTGCTTCAGCCCTCCCTCCCCCTCTTCGGCCCGGGACGCACGGTCTGTGGTTTTCCTGGCGAACAACTACAACAAACTACAACGGTTTTGCAAGATCCTTGCGAGGCCTCGTCCTCCGCCGAAGCGCCGTCTCTGTTTGTGCCAGGAGTTTTCTCTTCAGAGGGTTGGACATGGACCTGTTGCCCTGCTGTTTGGGGGGGGGGGCGTGGGGGGGGGCGTGTGTGCTGTTGGTTTGGGGGGGGTGGGGGGCGTGCGTGCTATTGGTGGGGGGGGGGGGGGGGGCATGGGTGCTGTTGGTGGGAAGGAGCCGTGAGTGCTGTTGGGGGGGGGGGGGGTGCGTGCGTGCTGTTGGTGGGGGGGGGGCGTGCGTGCTGTGGGTGGGGGGGGGGGGGAGGCGTGCGTGCTGTTGGTGGGGGGGGGGGGGGCGTGCGTGCTGTTGGTGGGGGGGGGGGCGTGCGTGCTGTTGGTGGGGGGGGGGGGGGGCGTGCGTGCTGTTGGGTGGGGGGGGGGGGCGTGCGTGCTGTTGGGGGGGGGGGTGCTGCCAGTTCAACTCTGGTGCAAAGACAGGAAAGACAGGACTCGCTGTCGTCGTCGTTGTTTTTGTCGTTGTTGTGTGTGTGTGTGTGTGTGTGTGTGTGTGTGTGTGTGTGTGTGTGTGTCTGTGTGTCTGTGTGTGTGTGGACTGACGCAACCCAATCAACACCACAAGGCGAAACCCCTGCCTGAAAGACCTGGTGCAAGGACTGATTTCAAAATCTGTGAGTGGTGGGGGAAAATGCGTTGAGAGAGAAAAAGGGGGGGGGGACAAAAAAGGGATGGGAATATCAACGTCTTATTGAAGGACTTGGCGGCAATCGAACCCAGGCATGGATGCTGTGGATGCTCTGCTTGGCCTAACCTTTGAGAGCGAGCCCGGTGACCTGTCGTATACCGCTGCCAAAACGCTGCTGCGCGTCCCGGAACTCTTCAAACGCATTGCTGCACCGCCATCTGGCAGCCAGGCGGTAATGACTCCCGCCCTCCCCCCCGCGCCCTGGCGTCCTCCCTACGACCTGTTTTGGTGCTATTTACTTGGTGCCCTGAAATTTTACCACTGCCCACGAGCCCTGTAACAGCCCTGACACGCGGTTGCGTGTTTGAGACCTGCAGTTGTACCGCTTCCCATGAACCCTCTTCGTGTTTGGATGCTTCCATGGCCCTATGGCCGTACCGCTCTTGATTAAAGTTTGTGTGTGTGTGAACATTCATCAAGAGTGGTCCTGCCATAGGCCCATGGTAAACTGTGAGCAATAACTGCAGCGGCTTCTGCACGCCCTTTAGTGCTTCTCACACCATTTCCAGCAACGGTTCCTACGTTGGTACCAGAGTTGGTTCCCACACCATCTCCCGGAAAGGTTCCCACGTCATTTCCAGTAAAGTTTCGGATATCATTCCCAGTGTGGGCTCCCTCTCATTACCAATATTGTCTTTAATGTGAGAACCAACACTGGTAATGAGAGGGGGCCCACACTGGGAATGATATCCGAACCTTACTGGAATATTGACATATTCACTTTTATCTTTAAAACAGTGTTGACATATTCTTTTTCACCTTTGAAGCAGTGTTGGTATACTCACTTTTACCTTTATGAAGGTGTTGACATATTCACTTGCACCTCCAAAACAATGTTGATTTCCATGGGCCACATCATTGCCTCCATTACCAGAGCTGCCATGAACGAGGAATGGTGCAGTCCCAGGTCTCCTGCCCCTGTGATGTGGCAACTGGAAGCATCAAGTGACGGCAGCAGCCCTAAAGTGGACATCAATGGGCGTTATTCGTCTGTGACTGTGACCTGACTGCTGTTGACGGTCTCGACGTATTTTCTCTCCCCCCCTCTCTCTCTTTCTTCCTCCCCCCCCCCCCTCTCTCTCTCTCTCTCTCTCTCTCTCTCTCTCTCTCTCTCTCTCTCTCTCTCTATCTTTCTCTCTCTCTGTGTGTGTGTGTGTGTGTGTGTGTGAGAAATGCTTCTGCTGGCAAGCTGGCGTGTCATCTCACCTACCCACAGAGGGAAGCGGGGCCGCAGGAAGCGGAGGGGGAGGGGGAGGGTGAGGAGGGGGAGGGGCGGCTGCAGCTGAGGTCGGTGGGGCTGCACTGGCCAATGGCAGTGGCTCTGACAGAGGCGGGGCGGCCCAACACCTTCCTGCTGGCCTGGGCTGTGCTGCTGTCATGCATGCAGAGCCTTCCCTTCGACTCCCCCATTCGCCGTCGCCTTGCCCAGTGCCTCCACTCCATGGACGGGTGAGCCCGCAGCAGTTGTATTTAGAATAAAGAGTTAGCAGTTGTAATTGTTAATTCAGTTAACAAGGGGGTGGGGCGTTTGTATTTTTTCAAAAATTACAAACGATTGATTTTGTTTTAGATTTTTTTGGGGGGTTGGGGGGGGGGTTGTGGGGAGGGGTTCTACATGAGGTTTCCAAGGGGCTGGTCAGTCATTCAGTGTTGTAGGATTTGGCTTGTCCCAGCCAGAGGTTACAAAATTGTTACTTGGAAGACAATCCCCTGTTTTGTCCTCTCCATTCGTCAACCCTCGTCCTTGAGTTCTCCGGCCCCTTCTCTCTCTCTCTCTCTCTCTCTCTCTCTCTCTCTCTCTCTCTCTCTCTCTCCTCTCTCTCTCTCTCTCTCTCTCTCTCTCTCTCTCTCTCTCTCTCTCTCTCTCTCTCTCTCTCTCTCTCTCTCTCTCTCTCTCTCTCTCTCTCTCTCTCTCTCTCTCTCTCCCCCCCCTCCCCCCCCCACCTCTCCCCCTCCCCCTGCCCCTCCCTCTCTGTGTCCCGTTCTTCCTCTTCCACAGCGTTTCCGAACTGCAAGGCATCGTTTTTCTCTTATCCCCTCCCGTGTCCTGTACAGGCTCCTGCCGCCCCTGCTGGACGCTGTGGCGGAGCGCCTGCCTCTCAAGCTGGGGGGCCTGACGAGGGGCGAGCGCCGCGAGAAGAGCCGCCAGCTGTCGGAGGCCGCAAAGGCGCGCTCGTCGTCCCCTGGCAGCATGGCCAGTCAGGCCGCTGAAGCCCGCGCCCGAGGAGAGGCCACGCACGATCCCAACCCCCTCCGAACCGCTCTGCTTGCCCTGCTGCGTGCGTTCCCCGCCTTGGTAGTGAAGCATGACAAGTGGAGCATGAAAAGTTGAGCATTAAAAGTGGAGCTTGAAAAGTAGAGCAGGAGAAGTAAAGAATGAGAAGTGGAGCATGAAGAGTGGAGCATGAAAAGTAAAGCACCAGAAGTAATGGATGAAAAGTGGAGCATGAAGAGTGAAGCATGAAAAGTTGAGCATGAAAAGTGGGTCATGGAAAGGGGAGCGAGAAAAGATGAAGATGAGAAATGGGCCATGAAAAGTGGGGCATGAAAGGTTGATCATGAAAAGTGAAGCATGAAAAGTGGAGCATGAGATGTGAAGCATGAAGGCTGAGCATCAAAAGTGGAGCATGAAGGCTGAGCAAGAAAAGTGGAGCATTAAAGAGGTTTTGTGGTCTGCAGCGGAGGCGGGGGGGTCCCTGGACCTGGACAAGCTGGCGGTACCCCTGTACTCCAGCCTGCTGCGCCTGCTGCCCGCCAGCACGAGGGCCTGGCACGGAGGCCTCCGCAGCAAGCCCCTCGCCCAGGCCGTCGAGGTCTCCCCCCACCTTGCCCACCATCACTGATGAGGCATCACGCGTTTCCCCTTGTATCACTAATGGCTAGTGCTGGCTGTGGTTGGGAAGGGGAGGGGTGGGGGAGACCTCCCCACCCCGGCCATTACGCATTGTATTTCCCCTTGTATTTCTAATGGCTAATGCTAGGTGTAGTGGGGGGAGACCTCCCCACCTTGCCCATCACCGGTTTCCCCTTTTGAGTTAATATTGGCTAGTTGTGGCTGTGGAGGTCTCTCCTCATCTTGCCCATCACGGGTTTCCCCAAGACTTCCGAGACCCTCGCGCACATGCGCCCGACACCCTCGCGCACATGCACCCGAGACCCTCGCGCACATGCCCCCGAGACCCTCGCGCACATGCCCCCGAGACTCTCGTGCACATGCCCCCGAGATCTCGCGCACAGGCCCCCGAGACCCTCGTGCACATGCCCCCGAGACGCTCGCGCACATGTCCCCAGGATTTACACGCACATGCCGCCTGGGACCCTCTCGCGCGTGCGCGCGTGCGCCCACAAGACTCACGCGCACATGCCCCCCGAGACTCACACGCACATGCCACGCGCAGGCCTACACGACCGAGAACGAGAGCGGGACCATCATTGCGGCAGAGCTGGCCACCGTGGGCCGCGTGTCCGGGAAGGGCGACGGCGTGGCAGACTTCACTGTGAAGGCCGTCCTCTCCCGCCGTCAGGCCGTGGCGGTGCTCACCGTGGAGGACGGGGAGACGCTGGAGATGGGCGTCCGCCTCCCTCCTGCCTGGCCCCTCAAGCCCCCAGAGGTTGACGTCATCAAGAAGGTGCTGGCCGCATGATGCAGGACCCGCATCATTCCCCTCCCTCCCCGGGCACCCCCATCCAAATGTGTGTTTTATTTTGGGGGCGGTGGCTCTTGTTGCAGTTTGCTTTCTTTTGTATTGGTTCCACGGACGCACTTGTGCGCACGTACACACACACACACACACACACACACACACACACACAGATACACACACACACACACACACACACACGCATGCACACATGCACCAACGCACACACACACACACATTCATGCTCACATGCACACACACACACACACACACACACACACACACACACACACACACACACACACACACACACACACTTTTATGCACACGTGCACACCTACTGCCACATCTGTCTCTTTCTCTCGCCCCCCCCCCCGCCCCGTCTGTGCCTCTCGCAATCTCTCCCCCCTCTCCCGAGGGCGGGCACCCACAAACCACCCGACCTGTGGGTGGTTTGTGGGTGCCCGCCCTCGGGAGAGGGGGGAGAGATCGCGCACACGCACCCCTCGCCCCTCCTCCCCCCCCCCCCGGCACACACACACTGTGTGTGACACCCCCCCCTCCACACACACACACACACACACACACACACACACCCTGTGTGTGACACACCCCACCCCCTTCCCGACACACATACAAGAGGCGTTCCGGTGAGAGAGGGCAGAGCAGTGGACGGGCGCGGCGTGCAGGTGGGCGTACCGCAGGCGCGGCTGCGGAAGTGGCTGCTGACGATTGCAGCATACCTGCGGAGCCAGAACGGGACGCTGGCGGACGCCATGCTGATGTGGCGCTCCAACTGCGCGCGGGAGTTTGCGGGCGTGGAGGAGTGCCTCATCTGCTACTCCATCGTGAGCCCTGTCAACCAGGAGCTGCCCCGACAGACGTGCCGGCAGTGCAGCAAGAACTTCCACGGCACCTGCCTCTACAAGTGGTTCCGCTCCGCTGGCAAGTCCAACTGCCCCCACTGCCAGGGCCAGTGGTAGCCACTGCTCCCCGCGGGAGCGGGCGACTCTGGGTTCCTGCGGGAGCCGGTGGCTCTGGGTTCCAGTGCGAGCCGGTGGCCCAGGTGGGGATAGAGTGCGGACAGGGGCCCCTTCCGCCTGTGGGGGGGGGGGGGGAGGGTAGGTGGAAGAGATACCCGGGGGCGAAGGGGGCAGGTGACAGAGATAGGGAGGGGGCCGGAAGAGCACTCGAGTGGAGTAGAAATAGTAAAGGGCGAGAGGGATGGAAAGAGTGGGGAAGAGAGGAGGCGGGGCCGCTAGGATGGGAGAGCAAACGCCATTAACCATGTTCATAAAATTCATGTTGTTCACATTGCTACTAATGTCCGGCCCTGGCACCGATCCGGGGACACCAGAGTTGCTTTTTGCTGAGTACAGGCGGTCCGGACCCAATGTTGGATCCAATGTTTCGGGCCTTCTATTCTTTCTTACCGACGTTCACTACCGGTAAAAACATTTCAATCTGCGGCTCGCCCTACTCGTGCTCATGACTTTCCTCATGAGGATGATCATTGCGCGACCCGTCTCATGTAGATACGACTTCCGAGATTACAACATAGCCAGAGTGCATGTGACCCAGGTGGGTCAGCATCGGCAAGACAACTATATACCTCATATGAGATCATAAGGTTTCAAGTTTAGGCTGAGCAATTTTGATGTTAATGATGAGCGGACTAGGATTTTAAATTTCAGCCTTTTGATGACGTACATATACGTAGACCATCGGCCGAATGCGTCAACTTATGAAGTGACAGATCTAGACGAAATGTTCAGGTCTAGACGAAATGTTGGATTATGCGATGTAAAAGCACTCTAGGCCACAAAGCAGTGTGATCACTCATCAGCAAGGAAAGTGTACTCACTTTTCATGCACATGGTCTCCTGGAAAGCATGCGTCCTGCAGTTGTTGCTTCGATGGTTCTGTGCGTGACTCCTCCCTTACCTTGCCTACAATGCGTTTCCAGTGTGTGCGTGCGCGCGCGCGCGCGTGTGTGTGTGTGTGTGTGTGTGTGTGTGTGTGTGTGTGTGTGTGTGTGTGTGTGTGTGTGTGTGTGTGTGGGTGGGTGTGTGGGACGGGGGGGGGGGGTATGTGGTTGTGTCTGTGCGTGCGTGCGTATGTGTGTGTGTGGGTATGTGTGTGTGTGTGTGTGGGGGGTGTGTGTGTGTGTGTGTGTGTGTGTATTTGTGTGTGTGTGTGTGTGTATATGTGCGTGTGCGTGTGCGTGTGTGTGTATGTGTGTGTGTGTGTGTGTGTACGTGCGTCCGTGCGTGCGTGTGTGTGTGTGTGTGTGTGTGTGTGTGTGTGTGTGTGTGTGTGTGTGTGTGTGTGTGTGTGTGTGTGTGTGTGTGTGTGTGTGTGTGTGTGTGTGTGCAGGTGAGACTCCCGCCGTAGGCCCATGCTCATTAATCATTACCAGTGTTGGTTCCCACATCAAACACAGTGTTGATTTCCATGGGCCACATCATTGCCTCCATTACCAGAGCTGCCATGAACGAGGGATGGCGCAGTCCCAGGTCTCCTGCCCCTGTGATGTGGCAAATGGAAGCATCAAGTGACGGCAGCAGCCCTAATGTGGACTTCAATGGGCGTTATTCGTCTGTAACTGTGACCTGACTGCTGTTGACGTTGACGGATGTAATACCCTTTACGTGCGGGTTTCTTGAGCTTGCGATTAGCGTGAGTGTTGGTAACAAGTGAGAGAATGACTGAAAGTCGCTTGCCGCGAAAGAAGGCGAAGCTTTCATGCATGCGCCGTTGTGCTAGCATTTCGCTGCTGTGGGAAATGATTGAAGTAATGGTAGCGTGCACGGAAGTGTGATGGCGACGCTTTCATACAGGCGCAGCCGAGCTGCCTAAAGAGAGGATTGTAGGACTGGTAGTGTGCACACGTAGACGTAGGTCCTACCTAGGTTCAGCTCTGCGGCCTGGAGTCCTTGACCTGAACTGAAATCGTAATCAACAGAACAATTTCTGGGTCTATTATATGTATTGACGAGCATATGCCTCGAACTGCAAGGAGCGGTCAGAGCTGGTAACCTTCCAATCAGCTATCTGTAGACCCATATATGGCAGGGACAAATTTGGCCAATTTGGCCCATGGGGTATACGGAGAAAGGGAGAAAGGGGGAACGAGGACAAGGCAATCTAGAGACCTAGGTCTCCTGAGGGAGGCATACACGAGAAGTTCTCGAAGGAGGGGGTCCTTCTCCCATTAGTTATTTTCCTTACCTTTGGAATCTTCGAGAACGGACGGAAAAGGATGAATTGAAATTCATGAAAGTAAAGGAGGGCGAAGAGAATTCTGCCGAAAGAGTAGCTAGCGCATAGACGGGAGGGAGAGAGGGAAGGCTGAGAAGCAAGGGAACCCTTCTTTTGGAAGAAAGTAAGAGGGAGAGGAAATACGGGAAAGGTTGGACGGAAAGGAAAGTAAAGCCAACGAAATGGTGATATTATAATGTAGGGATCTGGGAAAGCGTTAGCTACTATCTTATTAGTAATTACTATGTGCGGCTTGCAGAATATCGATATCTCTGATCAGTCATGACAGTCTAGGCACATCCAGTACTTGTAAATCTGACAGTCAAGTATAGTATATTCATTCATTAAAGTTTGCATTTCTAACTTCTTTGTGGCCATGGAGAGGAATTCTGTCCCCAGGCCCCCGAAGGACCCCGATCGGTGCATGTTGCGCTACTTGCAGTGATCGAAAGTTCGTGAACTCCCCATACTTGGGGACTCGTCGTTTTGCCGGAGAGGGGTTACAAATGCTCGAGGACCACGCCTGCTGACTTCAGGCCAAATGGGATACCTGCGTATCCATTTTGCCATCTAGCATGGAATGCACCATACTTACGAAACTAAATTTTTATGGGGTGCCGACCCGGGCATGCATGCTTCCTGATTGGGGACTGATTTTCTTCAATTGAGTCCCCAATCTTGAATTGCATCCCTTTAGGAACCGTGGCGCAGCCACGTGGTTTCCTAAAGAATTACAGTCAGATGCACGGGTCGGGAAAACACCCCCCTCATATTGCCCGATTCAATATATTGAATCTGAATTCCTTCGAGTTCATAAAATCCTAGGAGGCCTCGTTGAGCCATAAAACGTCATAAATGCATTGGGGGAATACCTGCAGAAATTACCAGAGAATTTACAGTAATTTCAAAACGTCTGCAAAGGCCGCAGTCTCTGCTTCTCTAGTCTTGCCAGCTTTGCCAGCAATGCTTCTAGCATGCAGAAACATTGCAACATGATGCAATGTATATGTACATTTCAATACATACACATTTCGACCCTAATGTATATATACTGCAGCTGTTGCATTATATTCAGTATATACATTGCTGGCACTTGCACAGCCAGGGCCTCAAACAATTCAATAGTAATCCATCCATCTGATATCCATTGTCCAGCTTGGCCTGCAGGCTATTACAGAGTTGCTTCGCTCCTGCGTGCTGCATCATGCTCTGTAATAGACTGCAGGCCAAGCAGGACAATGCAGCCTGCATTCCCGCATGAGTTGCGTATTGCGGGGGATGCAACCTGCATCCCCGCATAAGTTACGTGTTCTGATGCAGCCAGATTAGCTCGTACAAGCTTTGCCCGAGCGTGCCCAGCTACGTTTTTATTATCACTGCTTTCACCGCCCAGCAAACACTGCGTGCCGGCCTTCATCTGTTTGCGTAATTTTACCACGCGTTTGATGGCGCTATCAGAGCAAACGTTCCCGCTGTCTCGAACCAGTGGCTAATTCGTGCCCCTGCACAGAGGGGGGGGGGTTCCTGGTCCGCCCATAGAGGCCTTATAATTATGATAGAGCCTTGTTTTTGGGAAACTTAAGGTTTGGGGAATTTTTCTTCTTGGGGGCCTACGGTGTTTCTGGGGCTCCAGGGCACTCCTTTGAGTGCCATATGTGAACGATGCCTAACCATCTCCCCACTCTTCCCCAAAAATAAAGAAAATAACAGAAAAAAATGGGGAAGAAAGGGAAAGCACAGAGCCTTCTAAAAGGAAACTCTTCCACTTTGCGGGTTAGCCGCGTCGTGTGCAAGTAATCACTCGTTCTAGGAGTAGTATTACAAACAGGAAGAAGGGGGCTTTACGGCACGCTTGCGCTGTGCGTATACGCCTATAGGCCGTACTCCGGAGTGGATCCAACACTGTCTCTCTCGTAATCTCGTCATGTCCGCGGTTCACTCGGGGCTGGGTGGGGCTTACCACACCCATCGCGGCGTATGTAATCATAATCACTCCTTCTAGTAGTCTCACACAGAGAAGGAGGGGGGTTAACCCACAGCTTGCGCTGTGTATATAAAGAGTACATAAACACTCGTTCTTATAGGAGGATGGCTGGCCAAGGCCTCCCAAGAGACTATCTTCCATATATGGAAGATTAATCCCATGTATATTCCCAATGGGAGAAGAAACCTCCTTCTCGTGTCTTGCCTTTCGAAAGGCAAGACACGAGGTCTCTAGAGAATTCTCTAGAGATCTCTCCTTTAAAGGAAAGGAGATTTCCCCCCTCCTCCCTGCCATAAGGTCGATATACACAATCGAGGTGGCTGCGAGGTGCATGCAGTATACCAGCACCGGCTTATATAAGATGTTAAGACACTTAACTACTTACAACCACATTGACATATGATGCATCTGAGTAGGGTGACCCCAGGATAGGGAGGCCTGACAAACGGGTCTACCTGTTCTATTGCAATGTCCACCCAGGGGGTCGGTCGGGCCCGACCGACCAGAAGAAATTCCTCTGGAGGATGCGCTCGAAGAGGTTAGCCTAGAAGGCTGACTAGGAGTGCATTGCAAGCGCATAGAAGGAAAAAGAGAATTACCACGAATCACGGGAGAGATCTCGATTGCATTACTCTGTGCGTCTCGTATATATCTGTCATGCATGCACACATTGCGCACATTGTAGCCTTGTACGTTTCAGTATGTGGGTAACCTTCCCTACCGGTATACCCTCTCTATAGACGATATATCGTCTATGTATATTCCCTATGTATATACATAGGGAAGAAATTCGCCACCCATTCAGTTCGCAGCTGATATGTCTGCCATGCTGCACATAGAGAACTATTATGTGTGGTGCAATATTAAGTGCTTGTTTTCATGAACTGCTTCTGAAGCTTGTACAAGTGTAGTTAAGGACATGCACATGTGTAGTTAGGGACACCATTGCAATTGAGTTCAAAAGACTGTATAGTATCCAGCGACTGGAGATCCTCCCAAGATATCTGATAGCTCGATCCATCTTGAACACCTCCCTCATGTGCAGCTGATCAGCTGGATGAGTTGCTCATGAGCAACTCCATCATGATCAGTGATCAAGAACGAATCTTCGCTTAAATGCGGGGTGCATATGGGGTAACGGCGTGTAAAGCATATTTTACACGCCGTTAGTATATATGCTCAATTAATTGCATCATGTTGTAATGTTTCCACGTGCTAGAAACCTTGCTACCAAAGCTCTTAAGACTGGAAGTGCAAAGGATGCGGTCTTTGCAGAAGCTTTATAGTAGTTAGTGTTGGTATTCCCCAATGCATGTCCGTGTCGTTGTATGGCTCAACGTGGATTTTATGGCTACGAATTTAGATTCAATGAATGGAATTGGGCACTGGGAGGGGGGCGGGGGTGTTCTCCGACTCGTGCACGTGCTTGCAATGCCCGTAGGAAACCACGTGGCTGCGCTACGGGCCCAAGGGATGCATTCCAAGGTAGCTACTACAGGTGACTCGAATAAATAAATCGGTCTCCTAATTTGGACGCATGCGTGCTCGGGTCGGCACCCCCATTAAAAAATTGAATCAAGCCAAGAAGTTGGGGCCTTACAGATACTCAGGTATCCCATTTGGCCCTGAATTGGTTTCATGACCTGATGAGCTAATGAGCTGATCGGCGAGGTCCTCGAGCATTTGTAACCCCTCTCGGGCAAAGCGACGAGTCCCCACGTATGGGGAGCTCAAGAATGTCATATCACGCCAACTTGGGCGCCATGCACCGATCTGGTCCTTCGGGAGGCTGGGAGAAAACCTCGCTCTCCACAAAGAAGTGAAGTATACATACGTAATTGTTGAGTTCTGAACATTACTAGTGAATGCCTTGTGCTTTAAGTGATCTTCATGTGTGCTCTATTAGGATATGGGTCCATTGAGAACATAAGGTACCTTAAGATACGGTAGATTGTGGACGCTGTCGAACATAAGGTACAATCTGATCTAGATTACACGTTTGTCGAGTGAACTCTTAAGGCTGCCCCACCGCTGTGAATGCCAACTAGTTGTGAAGGATGCTGGGCATTTCCATATGCTAGTCTTGTCCAACAGTTGTGCATAATACTCAACAGACAGTCGTACGGACTGCAGCTGGAGTAACTTCATAAACTGACGACCTGTCTGCCTCGTACAGGTGCGGTGCGGCAGTGTATGTTGTGTCATTGTTGCTATTGTGAGAGTGAACAAGCTTAGTGTACCCTGTAGTCACTTAAACAGACAACGGATAGTGACTGTAGGGAGTATAGGCATGTACTTGAACGTAGCCGCCTAGAGCCTTATCTAGTAATTGCTTGATCGATGCTTGAGTGCAATATAATGATGTAACGGAACTGATTGTGAAAGATGCTGGGCATTTCCAGATGCTAGTCTTGTCCAACAGTTGTGCATAATACTCAGCAGACAGTCGTACGGACTGCAGCTGGAGTAACTTCGTAAACTGACGACCTGTCTGCCTCGTACAGGATACGCCAATGCCCATAACCTTTTACAGGTTATGGGCCCACGCCCTTCCAGCTGAGCCAAGGGCAGACAGTAGTGCATGTCATCATCGGATGGATCTGTACTGGGTTTTCCACGGACTCGCCTGACGGCAAGAAGAGGAAAAAAGGAACAACTGGATATTCACTCAGAAGGCCTACCTACAGAGTCTTCAATCTCTTGGGAAGTTTTTATAGTGAAGTGACCTGAGTTTATCACCCGTCGTCGTTATCGTGAGACCGTCAGTAGGTCCGAGTGGTCAGGCAATTGAATCGCTGAAGAACATTTTGCATATTAAGCTACACAAGGTTACATGCTAGACCTCGAAAGGGTGGAATACTTGGAAGTGCTGTGGTGTACGCCGGAAGGTTATGCTTAAATCAGCTGTGTCAGGCTGAACGCTGTGAGAGGAAGTGAAGTGTATGACCAGACCTCAAACTCGTTCTCAAAGCAAGGTTTCTGGAAGTAATCCCAGCAGTACCGGGACTATGGCAACACCAGCAGGAGGCAGCACAGCCTCCTCAGGAGCTGGACAGTCAGGACAGACCACTGGAGGCACTGCAGCCAGCTCGTATGCATACACAATGAACTCCTCCAATCCCAAGATGTCTACGCAGCTGAAGGCTGACCGCACTAATTTCAGGGCCTGGGGTGAAGAGCTGGAGTCCTGCGCAATGCAAAAGGGAGCTTTGGGAGCGTTGGAGACAGCCATGCCTAAGACTGCAGAGAACGCAACAGTAAAACATTTCATTTTGCAGTCTGTCCCACCCATGTTGCAGGACGAAGTCAAACAGCGGGGGAGCGCTTTTGACTTCATTCAGTGGATGGCAGACCGCTGCACTGGAGGGAAGGACAGGGAAATAAAAACGAGAAGTGGATCAAGGGGCTCAAACAAGGCATGGTGAAGGGAGAGACAGTGCAAGAATGGTGCCACCGAGTCATCAGTATTGCCGCCTCCCTGGAAGCCAATAACCATCCGCTGGGCGACCGCCAGATCAGCAGGTATATGTATCAGGGGCTACCTGCAGTCTTGCAGAACGACGCCGGGGAGATTACCTCCGCCAAGTCAGACCCCTACAACATGCTGGAGACGATCCTCACTGCCATTGAGAACTTGGAGTACCAGGATATCCCGTTGGTAGAGTCAGTGCACGTCATAGCATAAGCTGCAGCAATTGTGGCAGCAGCAGCAGCAGCCGTGCTAGCTCAGGGTGGAATCCCAGGGCCTCCTCAAGGCGCTGGAGCTGCACCGGGCGCTGGAGCAGCACCAGGAGTGGGAGCTGGAGCACCTGGTGATGGTCAGGCCCCCTATGGCCCTTCTGCTCACAACGCTGGAGGCAGGGGGCGAGGGTCTGGACGTGGCAGGAGGCCAAAGGAGGAACTGGCGTGTCGCTTCTGCAACAGGACGCGACATTTCTGGAGGGAGTGCCTGGATCTGAAGAGGCTGCAAGCCCCACATGGCACAATGCAAGCTGCAAGTGCGGGCCCAGCTGCGTGGTGGGGCCCTGGAGCTCCTCAGCAACAAGCCAGCTGGTGGGATGCTGGCCAATCCAGAGGAGGCCCTCCCGTGTCAATCTCACATGCTGTTGGATCTGTGTCCACTATCTTCCCATGCCAGATCTGAAATCTAGAATTTCTAGAATTCCTTCCTAGGCTGGCATCTCCCACCACCACCACCTCCTCCAGGTGCTGGTGAGCCTATGTTCGTTTCGTTGAATGTGCTTACCCCTACGTCTCATGGGGCTTGCATTACCTCGTGGCTGATAGATGGTGGTGCATCGGTGCACCTTGTAAATGATCGTAACTACTACACAACCCAGTCATGCATGCCCAACCCCTCCCTCTTCACTTGGCCACTTCTGACGCCAAAGGAGGGATAGTTGCAACTGGGTATGTGTGTCTGGTCAATGCCAGACAAGTGGTGTTTTGGCTGCGTAATGTGCAGTGTGTGCCCACTGCACACACTAATCTGATTTCTATCACAGGAGCCATTCAGGATGAAGCGTCATTCCTCACTGACAGTGCAAGTGGGTACACGACCATGAAAGGCCCAGCAGGCTGGTCTGGTCAGATAGCCAGAGAGCGAGGGCTGTTTTTTTTTTTTTTGAATGGGTGTGTTCAGTCAAGAGCCAGCATGCTGCGCAGCCACAGTCCAGTCCTCATGCTGCCTCGTATCATGCTAGGAAAGGACACGTGTGTATAGATAGACTACTGTGGCATGCAAGGTTGGGTCATCCTGGTGTTAAGAATATGACAAGGTTGGACAACGAAGATCTGGTAACTGGGATCCATGTGTCCCTTGCTCCATGCTCAGAGTGTCCTCCCCAGTGTGAGTCATGCATGCAAGGGAAGCATTCTCGCCCCCCCTTTCCAGCTTCATCCAGACCTGCAGAGAGTGTCTTAGATCGAGTGCACGTGGATATTGTGGGGCCCATTTCACCAACTGCCATCACGGGAGAGCGGTTTTGGGTTACTGTGGTTGATAAAAAATCTCATCTGATAGCCTCCTTGGCAGTGAAGTCGAAAGAAGTCATTCCTAAGGCCCTCATTGAGCTCTTGAAATACTGGCAGACATTTCATGAGAAAGTGGTGAAGTGTGTGAGATCTGATAGAGGGACAGAATTTCTGAATCAGCAGTTCAAAGAATTTTGTGCTCAGCAGGGCACTAAAATGGAGACCTCAGCTCCATCCATGCCTCAGCAAAATGGACTTGCTGAGCGCATGGATCGGACTCTGAAGGAGCGCACAAGGACCCTGTTGGTGCACGCTGCAGCAGACCCTTCCTTGTGGAAGGAGGCACTGGAGTCTACCACCCTGCTTTACAACGTGGGCCCCACCACACGCAGGCCTCTGACCCCTACTAAGATGTTCTATGGGGTAAAGCCTGATGTTGCTTCCTTGCGCACATGGGGCTGTGTGGCACATGTTCATATTCCCCCAGGTCAGCGGTCTGTATTTGGACCAAAGACCATTCCAGGCATGTTCACTGGGTATTGCCCACAGTCTAAGGCCTATAGAGTGTACGTAGGCAATGGTGTATGGAAAGAGAGCAGGGACGTTACATTCCTTGAGCATTTGAGAGGGGGGGAGAGAGTGGGTATGTCTAAGGTGCAACCTGGATCCCCTCAATGGCTCTCAGGAGCGTCCGCGCATGGCAGGGGAGGTAATTCCAATGTCCCTAGCTCACCAACAGCCATTCCCGTGAATTTTTGGGAAGCAGAGGATGACCCAGTGGTGGAGCACAAGCCCACTGGATCTCGTGCTACCACTGCCAGCTCTCCAGAGGACCACAGCAGGCTGAGGAGCTCAATCGGACCTGTGGCTGGAGACCCCAGCAGCCAGGATGGTTCCCCTGCCACCTCAGGGACCTCACAGCAGTCCTGGTCAGTGCTGGGACATCTTTAAAATTTAGCTCGGGGGGGGGTGCTGAAGCGCAATCGCAACTGGACAAACTGCAGAAGATGCAGGAGGGGGTCAGGTTCCAGGGGAAGTCTCAACATAGACTTCCCCTAGAAACCACCCTCACAAGGGATCAGCGCTATGAACAGCGCCAGGCTAGGAGGGACTCAGTAGGGGTCCCCATGCATGACCCTGGCTCAGGCCAGGTACTTGTGAGTGAGCCACCCTTGGTAGGTCTCCCTTATTTGCAGAGGCAGGTTGAGACAGGGAAGGCTATGCTTGGAGAAGATGTTAGCGAGGAGAGTAGTGGGCTAGAAGTGCCAGCAGCAGGGGAAGCATGTATCCGATTTGAGCTGGGAGCCAATCATGCTTATGGGGTGCAGTCTGACACAATAGGCGCAGCTCAGGAAAGTCAGAGTAGTGTACTTAGGTGTGAGTCCAGGAGAGAGAGAGAGCTGCTGCTTCCACCTGCATTGAGAAAGGTGAGAGATTGTAACGGTGGAGCGCATGAGTCTGGCAGTCCAAGAGAGAGAGAGAGAGAGAGAGTTGGGAAGGGATCTGGCAGTTCTGGCTGCACTGCCGGGTCTCAACATAAGGTACAAAATGTACCTTATTCTGGGAACCAGGATCAGAGGGATATAAAAGACAACAGTCCCAGGAGTGCTGACAGTACTGCAGAGTCTCAGCATAAGGTACAGAATGTACCTTATGTC
Organism: Botryococcus braunii; assembly: GCA_002005505.1. Lineage (NCBI taxonomy): Eukaryota > Viridiplantae > Chlorophyta > Trebouxiophyceae > Botryococcus > Botryococcus braunii. The sequence goes on from KV908527.1 coordinate 21,106, forward strand.
AATCTGGGAAAGGTTCACGTGCCATCTAACCTGAGGGAAGCCCAATGCTCCCCTCAGTGGGATTTTTGGCAACAAGCAATGAGGGAAGAGATGGAATCCCTTGATACCCATGAGGTTCTAGAATATGTGGACAGGCCACATGGACAGAAAGTTCTTCCTGTCCATTGGATCTTCTCCACTAAAAATGATGCACATGGGAATGTTACTCGCTTTAAAGCGAGATTGGTTGCCCAGGGGTGTAGACAGATCCCTGGGATAGATGTTGGGGAGGTATTTGCACCCACCAGCAGCTATGGGGCAAGGAGGGCAGCACTGGCAGTAGCTGCCACACAGAAATTTGAGATCCACCAAGTGGATATCAAGACTGCCTTTCTTCATGGGGAATTGGAGGAGGAAGTATTTGTGACTCAGCCTCTAGGTTTTGAGAATGGCAATACGAGAGTAGTGTGTAAACTTAGGAAGGCACTATATGGTCTTAAACAAGCCCCTAGGGCATGGCATAAGACCTTGAAGGACAAGCTGAGTGTCATGGGGTATAGTGTCTGCAAGATTGATGCAGGAGTGTACATCAGGAGGGCCCCTGATGGCAACCTGTCATTCATTCTGGTCTATGTAGACGACCTCCTCATTGTTGCTCGAGTGATCTCAGAGATTGAGTGGGGAAAGGAACTTCTGACGAAGGACTTTACCATTCATGATCTAGGAGAGGTGCATGATTATCTGGGATGCCAGGTTCTTAGAAATAGAGATGAGGGTACTATTTCTATGAGCTGCACTCCCAAGATTGATGCTCATGTGGAGAAGTTTGGCGTGGGTAATGATGGGCGTGTGGTTGATACGCCCATGTCCAAGGACTTCGTGGCTAGCAGCAGACCCGAGTCCTCAGATGGTATGTCACATGGGGCAGGTACCCCTCTGCCACCTGGTCATCGATATTGCGAGTTGGTTGGGTCGTTGTTATACATTGCCAATACAACACGGCCTGACATTTCACAGGCTGTTGGAGTGTTGTCAAGGTATAGAATGACACCCACTACTTCACACTGGAATGAGGCCATCCGAGTGCTGAAGTATTTGAGAGATACCAGAGAATTAGCTCTTACTCTGGGTGGAAAGGGGCCTGAGCTAGAAGGCTATGTTGATGCCGACTATGCTGGGGACCTGGACCACAGGTACTCCACCACTGGCTATGTTCTATCTGTCTATGGTAGTGCCGTGGTTTGGGGAAGCAGAGTTCAGTTGCTACCTCAACTGTGCAGGCCGACTTTATGGCAGCCGGCCATATTGTGAAAGAAGCCAACTAGCTTAGAGGCTTCTTGGAAGAGATAGGGGCTGCACCTTGGAGGGTCAAACTTTTCTGTGACAACCAAGGATGCATTTCCAATTTACGGAAGCCCCTTTATTCTAAATTCACAAAGCATATTGCAGTAAGCTTCCACTATGCTAGGGAAGCTATGGCACTTGGGCAGGTAGATATCCTTTATGTGGAATCTGCTCGCAATGTGGCTGACATTATGACCAAGCCACTTGCCAAGCCCGTGTTTGTTGGTCATCGTGATTCACTAGGTTTGAGAAGATACACATAAAGCATGCAGGCAAGGGGAAGTGTTGAGTTCTGAACATTACTAGTGAATGCCTTGTGCTTTAAGTGATCTTCATGTGTGCGCTATTAGGATGTGGGTCCATTTAGAACATAAGGTACCTTAAGACACGGTAGATTGTGAACGCTGTCGAACATAAGGTACAATCTGATCAAGATTACACGTTTGTCGAGTGAACTCTTAAGGCTGCCCCACCGCTGTGAATGCCAACTGGTTGTGAAAGATGCTGGGCATTTCCAGATGCTAGTCTTGTCCAACAGTTGTGCATAATACTCAGCATACAGTCGTACGGACTGCAGTTGGAGTAACTTCGTAAACTGACGACCTGTCTGCCTCGTACAAGATACGCCAATGCCCATAACCTTTTACAGTAATGAAGTGTTTAATGATTGAATATTATACATGACCATCACACTCTCAAGGTCTAGATGTGCCTAACCTGCCATTACTGATCAGTAGTATCTAATGCGAGATCAACTGCAGTTCGAAATGAGTTCACTAGTAGTAAGGCAGTAGTCCACTCTTTCATAGACCCAAAGCTTCAAACATCTCTATTTGGTGGGCTTTAATTTCCGTTCCCTCCCACCTTTTGCGTTTTCCGTCTCCCACTTACCCTTCTTCCGGAACAAAGGGTCCCCTTCCTTAAGGAAGCTTCTCACCCTTCCCTCTCTCCCGCCTACCCTTTCTCCTCGCCTGCCTTGGCTTTCCTTCATTCCAATGCATCCTTGTCTATCCCTTCTTTAATATTCCAAACGGTAAGGATGATTGGTACTGGAAGAATTCTTCCATTACCAAGGTTCGAACCCCCTCCTTCTCGTGTCATGCCTTCTCTCAAGGTCTCTCTGGGTCCGTTTCGAACGAGTTCCACTTTCTCCCTATAGTTATGTCCGCCCTGGCCTACCAAAAGAAATTCCTCCGGAGGATCCCCACAGTTATTTGTTGGTCCTTCTAGGTCTGTTTAGCAGCTCCTTTGGCACGCTGACTTGCGTGCGGTTGTCTCATATATCTCGGATGCATTCCTAGAGTATGCCAACGGAACATATACTTGTTCCGCTATTCCGATGGAACTCTGCCACGTGGAAGAGTTCACTGTTCCAGGAATGAAGTTGTGCTCAACCCTAGAGCTGTAGGTACAGCTCTATATATATACAGTACATGTTGAACATTCTGGAGCAGGACGTGTACAGTTTTGTAAATTAATGTAGAATAAACAAGACAATGGACCTTTGGGAATGTGGACCTTTTGGTCTATATACGGTATACGAGAGAATATTTTACGGGTCTGTCATTTGAACCGTGCAGCCAATGTTATGCATAACATTGCAAATAACGTGTGCGGGATGCACTAATTAGATTACTTATAAGATTACATGAGGACAGGCCCCTGGATGGCAAAGGACTGGATTGGGCGGAGATTCTTCCCCCTTCTAGGACACATTCACAACTCTGACAGGATCTACAGATGCCGAGTCTGCAGAGTCTACAGCTGTGCGGTAACATTGTTTTTCTCTCCATGGTGCCCCGAACCCATTGGAACCCATGGAAAAATCGATGCGACAGGGGAGAGCCACGGTATCATGGGCAGCCCCTTCAGGCACGTGTTCACGAGGAAATGGAAGAAGTTTTGGGTGCCCCCTTACTTCGCTTCTCAAAGTGACCCTGTATGAAGAGTCCAAAAGGATCCGGAGCTCTGCATACAGAAGCCTTGCCGTTATAACTGTCTCTTGCTCCGCCCTGTGGCAGGATCCCGAAAATTAGGACGGCCTCTAGCCTGAAACAGATTTGTTCAGTGTGGGATGTGTGTTTTGGGGCAGATAGTTGGGTGGGGCCACTGTTGCTCCTTTCGGACCCATGGATGACCGCCGGTCTTTTGCGAATTTTGTCCACTCAGACGGCCTGACAGTCAGTGACCGACCAGGTGTTGATGGCCCTGGAAGAGGGCGAAATGGCCAGTAAAAGTCCAGGATTTTGCGAGTTATCTTGTGAAATTCTCCGCGGACCCCGGTTCCAGTTGTGGTTTGGAGCCTGCGCACCACATTGAGGGCCGACTGGGACTTCTACCAGTAGACTACCACCCAACTTTGTAACTTCATCCCACATAGGCCAGTCCTGTGCTCTCCAATCCTCAAAATTGTCAAAACTATCGCATTCATGAAAGAAACGAATGCTCTGTGACCATTGAGAACTTTCGAGAAGCGTAAGGTGGCGCAACTGATCGAGCAAGGGACGTGCTTGGCGAAGGCTGTTTTCGTCGTGCCCACCACACCCCACTATGTATCGGCCAGCCGAACAGCAGCATTGAGAGACTGAAAATCAATGCAATTGTATAGGTTTCTGGGGCGTGTGTGGAAGGTACTTATCCGGCACTCGTTGTTCCTTGTGGGAAATCCAAAGTAGGCAGGCCTGTTTGCTCCGGCACTGTTTAGACATATACGATAATATATACTCAGTATCGTATTGACGCTTTTTTAGACTTGGAGCTTGTGTTAGGACCTTCCAGCGAAGAGGGTCAGAACCGTTGTGGACAAAACTAGCCTGTGCGATGACTCATGGTTGTTTCTCTCAGCTACATGTGTTCCTTTTCGTTTTTGCGTGAGATGCATCGATGTCTCTCACTTCTTCTATAGGCTTCCATATTTACGATTGACAGACTCGTGCTGTAGTGATCAAGTAGCACTTCAAGGAGCACATCGGGCTTTTCCACCTCCCTGCTGTTGAAGTTGAATTTTTAATTCTTTTTCTCACAGGGAAGCCACGCCAAGATAATTGGGCATAGGGAAGGTGGCTGAGGAAACGTTGGCAAGTCCCTCCAAGGGGCTCATTTCTGAAAAGGCCTTGCCCCTGTCTGTATTGTGAGATATGGCTCAAACAGTCTTTCAAGCACTTCAACAGTTAGAATCTGGGCAGCTCTGAAGCCAGTATGAAAACTCAAATAAGGATACCAGTTGCACCAGTAAAAAAATTACTGATGCCCAGGGATTCTGCGGCGTTCTCGCGAATAAGTAGACTCTTAAATCCGCTCTAACAGAGTGGGAAATTGTTGCCATTTTGATAGCTGTCATCACCAGTGTTGAAGCTCTTGTTGTAAGAGGACACTATCAATATGGAGGAGATCTAGAGCCAAGAATGTCGTAGCACCCCAGAAATCGTGAAAGTCCGACACATAGATTTCATGCCTGGGCAAGTAATGTATATGACGTTGTCAGGCATGCATTGGCTACACATTATGAAGTCACCCTTCTTGTGCGCTTGCAGGGGTGAGGAATTGGGCGGACTTTAACCCACCAAAGTAGCCAACAGCGGTCTCAGAGGATTGTTAAGACAGATATGTTCTATGGAGCACAAGTGTGGGACCCCGTTTTGATCATTGCCCAGATAGTCACGCTCCAATGCCTCTTCTACATCAGCCTCGGACTACTCCTCTTTCTTCTTGCAGGTCTGCTCCATTGTGCTTCTTTGCTCTTCACCCATCCATCACTTGCCCTACAAGCTCGCGTCCGCATTGCATGTTTTAGCCAGGCTGTGTGTGCAGATCCCTTGAATGCACTGACTGGTGGATAACAGTTAGGGAGTCGTGGAAAAATGAAGGCATGCAGACGCCCATGCACACGCGCGAGCGTGCACACACACACACACACACACACACACACACACACACACACACACACACACACACACACACACACACACACACACAGAGAGAGAGAGAGAGAGAGAGAGAGAGAGGGAGAGAGAGAGAGAGAGAGAGAGAGAGAGAGAGAGAGAGAGAGAGAGAGAGAGAGAGAGAGAGAGAGAGAGAGAGGGGGGGGGAAGAGAGGGGGGTGGAGGAGCAGAGAGAGAAGGGGCAAGGGAGCATGGGGGAGGGACTGCAAGAGAAGGGGAGGGGATGGTGGACGGAGGGGGGTTGGCGAGAGGAAGGGGGTGGACACAGTGCGTGCGCACAGAGACACGAAAGTGGAGGGTAGGAAGGACCTGAGGAAGTCATAGGGGCAAAGAGGGAAAGGTAAAGGGTGGCGAGGGAGGCAGGGAGGAGGGGAAGATGGGGTACATTAGGAAAGGACAGCCTGTGGGTGAGATGGCATTCACATACGGCTGTGAAATGAAGGTGGAGAAATGAGGGATGCAGGGTCGTACATGCTGCATTTGACAGTGAGTCACTTCTTCGATGACAAGTGGGTCCATGTTGGAAGTTGGTCTGGCTGGATGGTTATCGTCAGCAACATCGCCAATGCCCTGGCTGCTTCCATATATTTCCCTTTTGTGGTACGTGCACAATTGGCATTTCGGGGGTTCGGCCCCTGTAACTTTCTCTCTTTCTGAAGCCCTCTGCAAGCCAACATCAGAATGTTTGGCACCTCCCAATCTGAATGAGTATTTGAGGCATCTTAAGCTCGGGGTCTGAGTTAAAGACCATTTAGGCTTGTTTTATCCCCATTTCATTCGCTAGATGCATTTCTTGAGGCTTCTTACGAGCAGTTACATTGCTGCGCTGTGTCCTCTGTGTAAGCATACTCCCATGCCTTATCCCCGCCCCCTGACGTGGACATGCCAGCAGTCCATATGCAGGCGGGCATCGCAAAGCCTCTGGGGCGGGCATCTCAGCCTGGAAGAATTCCCCTCCACCCGCACCCGGCACAGAAATTGCGGCCAATCTCGTAAACGGAGTTAGGGATTAATTTGAGATTCGCATGACAATCTGGTCTCACTTCAGCTACAAGTACCCCAGTCATGAAGCTGCCAGTAAAGGCTACCGGGGGGGGGGGGGCGGGGGGGGGAGGTGTTGGGGTGGGCGGGGAGCTTTATGCTCTGCCTGCTGTCTTTCATGTATATAATTGCTGCTGGGCTCAGCGGCATGTGACCTTCATTGCTGTGTGGCAACCAAACCTGTTGGTGGTAAGCCTGCCTCTCATGGTTGGGGAACACACACACATGGATGTCAGCATTAATTGCACGCAAGTTTTAGCCTTTGTGAATGTGGGTACATGGGGAATGCGTCTGTGTAGTTCTGTGAAATTCGCTGAACTTTTGCATGTTTTTCCCGCAGGTGGAGCGGGCAAAGAAATGTTTAGACTTTGCAGCTACATTGTACTTGCTGCACCTGCTCATTGTGTCGCTCAGTAGCCACTTCCCGACCAGTCTCACGTGGTGCGTGCCCATGGCCCCACCTTCCTCCCCTATCTTCTGTCCACAATGTTCAACGCAGAAAAATAGGCATTACAATTTGATGGATGGGGGAAGACGGAAGGGGGGGCTTGTTTATTTCAAGCCCCAGGGCAACGAGTTGACTTATCCGCTCAAGACCAGGGCTACTTTCATGTCAAGCAGTGGGAACAAGGGCCTAGTCCCAATATTCAAAGATGACATGGGTGTTTTCAGATGTCCCACATTGTCAAGACCCCCGAATTCGGGTGGTCCACCATGCGCCTTCTGTCATTCCACAAAGGTTGAGCATGTCGCGTGTAGATCTGCCTCCCCTGTGCCCCCGCCCCTCCCCCCCCCCCCTCTCTCTCTCTCTCTCTCTCTCTCTCTCTCTCTCTCTCTCTCTCTCTCTCTCTCTCTCTCTCTCTCTCTCTCTCTCTCTCTCTCTCTCTCTCCTTTCGCCCCCTCTGCGCGCGCACATGTATATGTGTGTGTGTGTGTGTGTGTGTGTGTGTGTGTGTGTGTGTGTGTGTGTGTGTAAATGTTTTTACAAGGAGTTGACCGCACATTTTGGCTCTTCGTAGTTGTGGAACGTCCTCCAGATGTAGTACACCTGGTATAATGCGACGAGGCTTGCGGTGTACTAGACCTACATGAGCAGATACAGGGTGCTCCTAGCTTGGTGGCCCCTCCTTAGAGAGGGCAAACAATCCACAAGTAGCACACCGCTCAGGTCATGCCAAGTCAGGTAACACATGTGAGGTAGCACTGAGGATGGAGGCACCCCTTGAAAGAGGACAGTTGGCAGTTCATTGGCCCCTCCCACGAGGTGAACTCCAGGTAGCAGCAGGCTTAAGCCCAAGGAGATGGGGCTTCAGGTGGGCGACCAATGTGGTGGGCTTCATTATCACGGCCTTCTTGGGCGAGTTTTTGTGCATTCAGCGGGAGCTGCAGGAGATTCCCATAGGTGCTGCAACCCCTCTCGCCCCCCCTCCAATATCTCAAAGCTCCCCCCCCCCCCCACGTTTGGCTCCTCTCCCCTGTATTCTAGCCTTCTTACCTTCACTCTCCCACCTGTTTTAATCAGGATTTCCTATTCCTTCCATCATCTAGATTTCTTGGGTCTCTGTTTTGACGAAAGGCTCCAGCTTTGAGCAGACCCACTTTTTCTCGCTCCTTGTGCTTTGCTCCCGTCCTCTCTTATCTCGCCCCTTCCGTTGTGCCGTGTGCCACTCTGGCCTGTTCATCATCCGGTGTTTCTGGTTCATCATTGTTCAAACCCACTTCCATGTGGCTGGTACTAACCACCAAAGGGTCTAGCAGGTGCTTGATTCATGTGTTGGGATGTGCATAAATGGGAGAAGTGGCGGACGTGTCTCACTTGGTACTCGTGATGTAGGCACGCCCATTCATAATGACAAGTAATGTGCAACACGATGTGATGATGTTTGAGGCAGAACTCGAAATTCCTGTGTGCTGGGAAGCAGGAAATGGGCAGGCACGGCGGAGGAATGCGGGCCTGGAGCTGCTGCCCAAGGACCTAGGCACGGGGGCCATGTCACTGACAGGATCTCTCTTTGGTCGCACTGCCACTGCTGCGTTAGAGCCCTCCCCGGTTTCCCGTGCCTCCTCCAACCGCTTGGCCACGCAAGTGTGACAAATGCCCGAACCTGAAGGGTGGAGCCATACCCCACGGCTCTGGGACTGGGTAGAGGCCCTTGCTTCCAGGATTTACGGATGCCCAGAGCAGGGGGTAGAAGCAGACGCCCCCACTCGTAAGGACCTGGAGGATGAAGCAGAGCCCAGAGCTGAGGGATGAAGCAGGAGCTTACATTATGAGGAGTTTCAGCGAGATCTGCGGGTGACTTCCAGCACCCGCATTTTAGCAGAGCGCACAGTGAGAGTGAGGAGAGTCAAGTGACCGGGACAGAGCAGAGCCTTCAGCATTGGAATCCAACCGAAGCTAGTAGCCCTGGAACTGAGCAGAATCCGCATCTCATGGACTGCTTTGGGAACCAGAAGGAATCACTAATGGAAATCTTGCCAAACAGCACTCCGGAGACTGCGTCAGCCCCCCCCCCCCCCCCGGGGGGGGGGCTGAATGACGGTGGCTCCCTGTTTAGACGTTGCTAAGGTGGCCTGCATCAAGGCCAGCCCCAACACTTCTGCTCGCGGGGCCCATTGCAGCCCTCGTTGCTCTGATCCGACCCCCTCTGCCTTTCTTGGCATCGCTCTGTTCATCTGCCCCCCCCCCCCCCCCGGGAGTCGGGTCGTCACCTGGTTGGCCTCCTTGGTCACGCCCTGGGTTCCAAGCATCTGGGGACGTTTCCTCTGGAAACCCAGATCAAGCAGAGTTGGGACCGCTTCTTGACGAACCTGGAAAAGGGGTTAAGGTTTGAAGGTTAGGGAGAGGCACGAGGCTGCTGCAATGCTTTCAACGGATCGTGTTCGTTGCCGTCTTGGTATTTCCTGCAAGAAGGTTTACGTAAGGGTTGGAGGCTATTGGGGGAGAGAGGGGGGGGGGGGGGGGAGAATTGAAGCATTGCCTTGATTGGTGCGCTCCGCCTTGCCTTTCTAGAGGTTCCTGCCAGGGGGGTTGAGGATTGTGGTTATGGAGAAGCAGGAGCTGCAGCACTGCTTTCATCGGAGCGTGCTCAATCCCAGCCTGGAGCTTCCCACAGGCAGTCCCACATCGCAGGTGTGAGCAAGAGCGGCCTAGAAGTCTCGACGTTGAGGGGTAAGACAGAGGTGTAGGTGAAGCCATAGGCTTGACAACTGCCATGGTTTGCGGTTGGGATGTGCTTCACTTATTATTAGGAGTCCAGGGTTGAGCTGAGACCGGAAGATTCATACATCTAACGAGCCCACATCTTTGCAGCTGTGAGCAGTGGGGGCGTTTAGGTCGATGTTGTAGCAGAGATCTTCGTTAGGGCTGTTCGTGGAGCCGACCGGGCCCGGTGTATTAAAAACCCCGCCTGTTGCATTTTGTTAATAAAATCCGGCCTGATACACATCGTCATTTGGAAGCGTCCACAAAGGTGTTGGTCGAGGTGTTACAAAGACATCCACAGCTTGTGGTGCCAGTGCAGCCCACCAACGGAAACAATAGCATATTTTGCCACCACCAGGTGCAGGCAAACTCCTTGCGGGAAAGCAGGGAGTGCACCAGTACTGCCTGTAACAAATCTACCGACCCAAACAAATGTACTGACCACAAAGGTGTGTGATGCACCTGCGGGAAGTCTGACTGCGACACATGTGATCTGTAACTGTGACTATACACCAGCGGACTTACAACAGGAGGACCCAATCTGGAAGGAATTAATGATCAGGTGGTGGATTGGGTGTACTGGACACAACAGAGAGATCACCTTGTGTGCCTATGTATCAATAGATTTCCCCGAACCTGCTTGGCCCCACCAACGAAGTGTTTTGGTTGTACAAAAGCCAGGTGTAGGTGACAGCCTTGCGGTAGATGGGTATCACGTTTTATGACTCTTTCCACTGACAGTACTGTAACTATTTCGCTTGGCAACCTCATCAATCTGTGCAACAGCCTGGAGCGGGATGGGCTGCATGCTGTTGTGGGGACACACAATGCACGGAGCGTCCCTACACCGTCCTTGAGACGAACCACAGGAGACCCTATCAACAGGCTGAACAATGGAACAAATTCAAAGAGGCAGGGTTTCAGAGCATGGCGCCGGCGACTTGGCCAGCAACAGCGGGTCTGGGTATCCAGGAGCTGTCCAGATCTGTTTGGATCTGTCGGAGGGGTGAATGCCTCCGGAGTGCCAGAGACCTTCGGCCCACTATCGGCCTGCATGCAGCATGTAAGCGCTCGCATGCACGCACCAACCCCCGAGGGTAACAGGGCCTCCAGAAAACGAGGGAGGGGGGAGTAAGGGATGTAGGGTACCGACCAATCTTCAATCACTCAACTAAAGAAGAACAAACTAGGACATGAAGCTGAAGTACATAATCTAGGTCGCAGGATGACGCCATTACTGCTCTGAACTCATGGCCCAGACTGCATTTGAACCCACTTTGATCGACCGGCTTCCCAACCTATGCTTAACCCTGGTCAGGCCTTAAATGGTGGGTGTAATCTGCACTTAAAGTACCACAGAAAGGATTTTGGCTTAGCTGATACCTGCTACTTGCAGCACACCATGGCCACCATACTCAGACCAAAGGATAACCCTGTGGTGTCGAGCCCGTACGCAATCACGGATGCAAACAATCATCTCCATCCACACCCACACCCGTCTCCACCAGGTAACCATACACATTTTCGTAGCAGAAACTCTTTAGTCTTCTCTGAGAGCCTCCGCACTGCACACCAGCACTATTTCCAAGCGTCCACCATACGGGGAATTGCAAAATTGCCCACATCTTCAGATTCCTCTCATTACAAAAACGCCAACGATCCATGCCACTTCACGCCGGGGGTGCAGGTACACCCCCTAGGCAACGCACTTATGTTTATGCACTAATTGGTCGTAACCTGGTGCTTCATATGTCATCACTAGGTAGACTAAGAAGAAAGTGGGAACCTTTGAGACACAAATACATTGAACCCCAGCAAGCCACGTTTATCCCTCCGAACATCGCGAAAGCGCCTTTTTGTGCTAACATGTTTTGTGAAAACATGGTTTGCTGTTGGGATATTCTTTGCTCTTGTTTGAAAACTCTTCACGCAGCAGTCCGTACATAATGCAGTCTGTCCTTTAGCAACGGCAAATCAGCCCTTCGACACTGCTCTCCAGCTCCCGAGAGTGGTCAAAAATAGATTTGCCAGGATCAAGGCTCACAGGTCGCAAATCAGCCCTTCGGCAGTGCTTGCCCAAGCTAGTTACCAATAGGGCTGTCTCACTACAAGAAGACACACACGGCAGAACCTGCATCTGGTTTCTAGCCTGACGCTAAAGCAGCCTGCGACCAGGCACCCATACAAGTCCAACTTGTAAACGGCATACGCAGGTTCACAGAGGGCCCAACGAGTACTCGACCTGCAGAGCTCGTTTGAAAAGGCCAGCTCCACTCGTGATGAAAGTGCATTAGCACAGCCACTTGGCGGTCTGTTGGGAGGAAAGGCAACCAGAGAGTGGGTTGAGATTGGTCTGTGCAGGGGACGTTCTGGACATGTGCCCTCAGTGCATATGGGCCCTCGATGTAAAATGTGCCAGCTACTTCACTCAACAGGAGTGTCAGCTGTTGGGACGTCCCACTGCACCTTCTTTGTGACAGTGTGCCAGTAATAGGTGCGGTCCTGCGCGTCCTTCGCCATTGCCCAGCCTTGCGGCAAAGGTGCTTCCTCTGCATTTTGCCATGTATGTTAGTAATGGACAGTCTGCAGTAAAGAAGCCAGACCCAGCTCGTGGTTGCTGGTACAAATAGGAAAAAACTCCTGCTCCTGCTTGGAGACACTCCTCTTTCCAAACCCATGCATTCCCAGAACATCAACTACATGCCTTCGACAAAACCTTCGCCCCTTCCTTCGTTATACCCCTTGTGTGTGTATGTGTGTGTGTGTGTGTGTGTGTGTGTGTGTGTGTGTGTGTGTGTGTGTGTGTGTGTGTGTGTGTGTGTGTGTGTTTGTTTGTTTGTTTTTGTGTGTGTGTGTGTGTGTGTGTGTGTGTGTGTGTGTGTATGTCTGTGTGTCTGTGGTGTGTGTTTGTTTGTGTGTGTGTGTGTGTGTGTGTGTGTGTGTGTGTGTGTGTGTGTGTGTGTGTGTGTGTGTGTGTGTGTGCGTATTCTCGAGTACAAACGTACACGTGGATGTAAACAGAATGCGGACCCCGTACAAATGTAAGCGTGTCTTAGGCCTGTCTCTCCCTTCCTTGCTTTTGCTCCGCTGCCCTACCTTGTACTCCAACTTTTTCTCTGGGTCAGAAGATACAAGCAGCTGATCGGCTTCGGCTTACCTTCCTTAACGGGTGGAGGGGCAGAGCCTGGAGCGGCCTGAGGTTGGGTGGCGAGCACCCCATCTACCTGCTGAGCTGGCGCCGTAGAGGTCACTGCTGGTGCATTCTTGTTTGCCTGAAGAAGAATGAAAACATGAAATGAATATTAACGCATTCCATCAGTGCATACATGCTGAGGAATGCACATGCAGCAGACATCGCAGGAGTACACATCAAACACTTGTGAAGGGCACAGCACAGGGCAGACAAAAGTTTGGAAGAACAAGGACATAATAAACAGAGTTTCCAAGCATTCTTTGCCTTGTCAGGCGCTGCTTAACAAATGGAGGAAACAGTATATCCTCAAGAAGGATGGAGCACCAGCACGAAGAACACAGAATCAAGAACATTGTACTTTCATCCAAATATAAGGACACAGGTGACGGATAACAGTAAATACACTCTAAGCACTGCAACCTGGTTAGTTCTTAATCAAGCATCCAAGCAGGTTGTTGTGGCCAAGCTTGGCGCGTCCACTGCAGAAAATGCAGAGCCTGGTTCGGGAAAAGAGTTTAGTGCTACCTCAGCATAATCTCTCGCCCTCTTTGACAATGCTTCAAAATCGATCTGCTTCTCCTTCTTTATTCGCTGATAATCTGACTCATAGAGGGGAGCTTTCAGCCTGAAGGCATCGTCTCCATAAATCTGACGCCAATTTATTGTCCCGTTCGTGCAACTAACTGCTTGATGCCCAAGCTGCGGGATAATAAAAAAGTTCAGCGGTAACAAGCAAAATTATTCCGAACAATCGTATAAAAGCCACAGCTAACCAGTTACAAACAGTGTCGGTGAAGCACACCTGTCCACATATATTGCAAGCACTAGGATGCCAAGACGGATCACGTCGAAGTTTATGATGGAGCTCCATGCTCACAAGCAACCGGCAAAAACTCCCGAGCGATGTCTTCTTGACTACAAGTTAACCCGAACTGGCCAACACGCTTCAGCACAAAGCACTCTAGAGGACTAGAGTCAGTATTAAAAACAGATGAAAACTCGTTATGTATTCTCAAACAGTTGCACCAGCAGGTCGGCTTAGATCTTTTCCTTCATTCACTGATCCTTAGGAGGAGCGAGAGATCTCCCTACCACGCTCTTGGATGGATCGATCTGCTTCACTCCTAATGCCTTTACGGCTTGACTGCTGACAGCGAAGGCAAATTCTTCCCGTTCCAGTTATGGGCACTGCTGTCGAGCGCGAGGAAAGGGGAAACGAGAACTCCCCCGGCGTCTGCCCCCCTCCCCCAGAAAAAGAAGGGGGGGGGGGGGGGGGGGGCCTCCGAGGCCTCGTGCTCCTGAAGCCGCGGAGAAGAATCTGATCTACACGTACAAGTGGCACGTGACAAAGCTCAACACGAGTCGTTTCACTGGACATGTGACAGTGTCCTATGCGCAGTGTACAGCACTCGGAGCAACCCTACCGTCTGATTGCAGGTAAGGAGCAGTGTAAAGTGTCAGAGACCAAGACTTCAAGGCTCAAGAGTCTTTCCATTGACATTGAGAAAGCATTCAGGAGACGATGACCATCGCACCCTTTTCAAAGGTGGCTCCGGCCGTGGTTGGGTCTTTCGTGGCTGCCTATGTAGCTTACTATGCAGTTGCAGAGGCCAAATTATTTGGCGGCCGTCCAGCCTCTGACATAAAGACACTGACACCAGCTTGGAAGGAAGCTGAAAAGGCGCGGTTCATGAACGCGGTAAGTTGTTTCAGTCAGTAACAAGGGTCGTTTTCAAGCGTACAGACCGTCATCTTTCACATCAAACCCTCTACGTTTGATACTCCTCGCAATTGAGACTCGATGTGCCACCAATATGATCATTTTGCCGTATTAGATTGCGTCAGGGACCCTAGGATCCTTATGTTACAGGAGCTAACCATTCCTGGGCACTAAATTCTAGAAGGCCTCCTCAGCTTGCTGTTTTGTCAAAGGTGGCTTTACTTCATATGAACTTTGTCTTGTCGGCCGCCGGCTCTGTGATGCTCAATTTGTACTCTTCTGGGGGTTCCTGTCTAGCAGCCTGTTCCTCTAGGGTCACCCTATCAATAGGGTGTGTTCAAAAGGTTGTCCTTTGTGGGCTGCAGCCACGAGAGGGTGCACCAGATAAACCAACGATCATCAACCCTTTCAGGCACAATGTTCCTGGCAATGTCAGAAACCTCGGGGATCTTCCCTCCCTCCAGCCTTGAGACTGACACAATGGTTGGTTCCCCAAGCACGGGAAGCTTTGATGGTTTGAGCTTCAAGGCCTGCACCACAGGATTCATTTTGGGACTCAACCAGTGGTCACAGTATGGAGATGCCTGCGGGGTTTCGTAAGTTGGCGAGGTCTTCTGCCATGTCGTTGGTCCTTTCCCGTGTAAAATGCCGTCCCGACACATAGCCATCATAGTTGAGCAACAGGATGCACTGCTTGGAACTGCACCACTTTGCCTCAGTGGGGAAATAGAGCGATGCGTGTAGAAATGTCCTTGTGCTGCCACCACATCATAAAATGGGGCATAGCACTTGCTTGTTATGTGACAACAGTCCCTGGGGGATCAGGAGGTGAGGTTGGGATGCGGTGGTGAAGGCGTTGATGAGCACGCTTTTGCGTGCTCATCAAGCTCGTTCACAACCGATCATGCATCGTCTGTGTGTCATGCATGACGGGAAGAAGGCGGGGTGATTGACACGTGTGGGGTATTCTCAATCTGTATGGGTAGTGATCATTTTGCATACAATGCCAACAGTTATGGCCTTGTCTGTGGGTTCTATTGTCTCTTCCCATCTTGAACCGTTGCCCCCACTGTGAGGGGTCTATATGATCAAAAGAATCATTTTCAAGAGGCTCATAATCTTTTCCACGTTTAATCCCCGTTCCCTTGGGCATTTTGGCGGTTGGACAGCTCTTCAATCATTGCTAGGGCCACGACCTGGAGATTCCTTCAAATCTGCCTAAATAAATGTAGTTGCTGAAGTCTTGATTCGGCGAAGATGGTAATTACGGCTAGCAATGCTTGGACTAAGTGTACTTTTTGACAATGGAGTTAGATCAATGTGGTTAGGGACAGGCTTGAGCCACGAGTGGCCGCAAGCTTTAGAGCAGGATGGTATCTGCACACCTGCACACCTTATACTTTTTCTAGGACGATAGATGTAGAACAACTGAATGTGATATAGAACGGATTTTGCATGCCTCATGCGGGACTTATAAAGGCTTGCACACATAGTGTGTGGACACCTTGTAAGTTAGTCCCGATTGTGGTGTGGTTTTCCTATCCAGCACAAGCTCGCAAATGTTTGGGAGGCATTGTAAGCGCCTTCATGCTTTATCTCTTCATGCCATGCCAGTGAGGAAGAGACCTTTAATTTTGTTTCATTGGAGACGTTTGGCTCATGTGGGGGGGCGGGGCGGGGGGGGGGCGGCGGGGGGAAGGACTTTTGTAGTATTGAAAAGGAACAGATAAAAGGTATCTTTTCCATTGCCTGTGTGTGTGTGTGTGTGTGTGTGTGTGTGTGTGTGTGTGTGTGTGTGTGTGTGTGTGTGTCTGTGTCTGTGTGTGTGTCTGTGTCTGTGTGTGTGTGTGTGTGTGTGTGTGTGTGTGTGGGGGTGGGTGTGTATGTGTGCGTGTGTGTGTGGGTGTGTGTGTGTGTGTGTGTGTGTGTGTGCGTGTGCGTGCGTGCGTGTGTGTGTGTGTGTGTGTGTGTG
>KV908527.1:45000-72500 GCA_002005505.1 Botryococcus braunii
TATTACTATAGTACATATGCGTCAACCTGTTCCACCTACACATTCCAGGAAGAAATGCTCTCTTGCAACGCATCTAAAGATTTGCAAGATGAGTGTGAGGTTATTCCGTCAAGATGTAAAATTGTCAGTGCAAGCGGCTTTGAGTGTCTTGAAGCTGGGCGCAAAAGAAGACAGGTCATCAGGCAAGTCGAGGGGAGGCAGACAAGTGGGCGAGAGGAGGGGCCCATTGTTGGTGTGGGAAACACGGAGAGGGGGGGGGCGATTTCCCACCTTGCAAGCAGACACGAGGTACTGTCCTCGCGGATCAGTAGCAAGGCAGTACAGATCATTGGCATGGCCATACAGCTTTTGCGTCTCTGGCCACAGCGTGTTCTGGGTCAGGTGCTCCTCCAGGGGTCGCCCTGACGGCCCACACGCCCCTTGTTACTGTCACATGCTACCTCGCAACGGTGTTACTGTCACATGCTGGCTTGCAACGGTGTTACTGTCACATGCTGGCTCGCAACGGTGTTACTGTCACATGCTGGCTCGCAACGGTGTTACTGTCACATGCTCGCTGGCAACATCAGCAATCCATAGGCCAGCTTTTCCCCAGTGCCAGCTGCTTTCAGCGCCAGCTTCTCTCAGCAAGCTGGCGACAGGCTCATAGCAAATTATCCACTACATGAACTTATACGGTGATGGATGTGGCATTTCCCTAACCACCTCCGCAACACACACACACACACACACACACACACACACGCACACACACACACACACACACACACACACAGAGAGAGAGAGAGAGAGAGAGAGAGAGAGGAGAGAGAGAGAGAGAGAGAGAGAGAGAGAGAGAGAGAGAGAGAGAGAGGGAGGGGGAGGGAGGGAGAGATAGAGAGAGAGAGAGAGAGAGAGAGAGAGAGAGAGAGAGAGAGAGAGAGAGAGAGAGAGAGAGAGAGAGAGAGAGAGAGAGAGAGAGAGAGAGAGAGATACCCATACAATATACACATGCACAGGCGGGTATAGAGAGAGAGGGGGGGGGAGGGAGAGAGGCGAGAGACGTGTGACAGACACCTCACCCCGGGGGTGGGTAGGAAGATGGAGAAGCTGAGCGAGGCACACCATATGAGATGCCTGGGGCGGCATTTGGCGCTAAGTCAGGGCCCTCATGTGCAAAACTGTTTGGATTGCTTCTCTGCGCTGCCTCTGAGGCGCTGAAAACTGCTTTGTTGGACAGCCCCAGGGCCGGCAGTACAGCGCCAAGCGCCTGTCCCTCCTCCTGCCATGTTCAAAGCACCCACTGTAACAATCAAGACTATGAATTAAGATATACTTGTATATGTGCATGCAGTGTGTGTTTGCACCAAGCGTATGTATTATATGCACCCACTTTGAGAATGAATCCAAGTTCATGCGGCCTAAAATAAGGCTGACAAATAATGATGCATGCGCGGGTTTCATCAATTACGGTCATTACGGTCACACTACGGTCATTACGGTGCATGCATCAATTATGTGTCAACTCCTGTGGTGGGATGCATGCACCGTCAGTTCAAGTCGACACATAATTGATACATGCACCATCCTTTCCCAGTCCCCGAAGAACATGAGCCGAGAGATGCCCCCATTCCAAATGCAAAACCCCACTTCAACAATTGTAGATTCCATGAAAGAGGGCACCTCCTCTCACAAATTGCCATTATGAAAACCCGTGCACCGTAATGATATGCTGCACACAGACATAATCGATAATCGGTTGATAGTGGGTACTTACTAGGAAACAAGCGACATATAAACAAAGCTATCTGTTTGTCGAGGCTTGCTAAAATTTCTAGTCTCCTCAAGATTCGAACGCATGCAAGACTCAACAGACCCTTGGCCTGAAGACATCCTTCGCCCGAATTAACAAAGGAGCCACATATTAATATCATATTTTTAATGCAACAAAAAGTTTATAAACCCATGCTACGGATACTTGACTCTTCATTGACTCCTAATCTTTGGCTCAACCCTCATCAAGACAACCGGGCCCGTCTTTGCGAAGCTAGCTGTTCACATGATGCGCTGATAATCGCACAAGCCTCTGAGGAAGAGACGCTCTGAGAAGCTGACGTGGCAAGATTGGGGAGAGGGGGGGTGGGGGGGGCAGAGACCAGCATGAGGAGGGACGGGCCACCAGGAGGGGGGTTTGCCTGCTGAGGAGGGGTTGCCACATCAGGCGCCTCATCTCTGGAAAGGGCCAGGGTGGCCAGGAAGGCCCGCGGGGCCTCCAAAACCCTAATCACCTTTTCCTCAGACCCGCTGGCATAAGCGGGCGGCCTCCCGGGGGCTCCCACCAGGGAGGCCACGCAGGAAAAGTCGTGGCCATGCACCTGCACGACCTCCCACACTGTCGTCATACCACTGCCTTTGTCAGGCAACGTGCTGTATCCTCACCCCGCCCTGAATCACCTGCCCTCTCGTCTTTATGCACACCCTGTGCGTGCGCCTGCACGTGCATGTGCCTACGCCTCCCCCCCCCCCCCTTACACGCATGTGCACACAGGCACACACACACACACACACACACACACACACACACACACACACACACACACACACACGCACACACGCACATATGCACACACACACACACAGACACACACACACACACACACACACACACACGCGCGTACACACATTTACACACGCACAACGTATCGTTAAAAAGAGGAGGGGAAGAGTAAAAGGGTTACTGAACCTGGGGTCGAGCAATTTCGCACCAATTCCCCTGCCAAGGGGAAAAGATGCGGGCGGTCTGATCGGTGCTGACAGCCAGCAAGCAGCCGCCATCAACAGCCCAGCTCATGTCAACTACAGAGCCGCAGAAGCCTCCTGTGGCTACTTGCGGTACAAGCCGGCCAGCCTCCCCTGTGTACATCTTTCTGCGTTAGTAACTCAGTCAGTCACTTAGTCAGCCAGTCAGTCAGTCAGTCAGCAAGTCAGTCAGTCAGCCAGGCGTTCAATCAGTCACTTCAGTCAAAACAAGTTGTCAGTCAGCAAGTCAGTAAGTCAGTCGGTCGGTCACTTCAGTCAAAACAAATCAGTCAGTCAGCTTGCCAGTCAACAAGTCACTTCAGTCAAAACAAATCAGTCAGTCAGCTAGCCAGTCAACGAGTCACTTCAGTCAAAACAAATCAGTCAGTCAGCTAGCCAGTCAACGAGTCACTTCAGTCAAAACAAATCAGTCAGTCAGCTAGCCAGTCAACGAGTCACTTCAGTCAAAACAAATCAGTCAGTCAGTCAAGCAGCAACTCAGTCAGTCAGTCAGTCATTCAGTCAGTCAGTCAGACAGTCAGTCAGTCCCTACAGAAGCAGGCCGCACCATCGCGGCGCCATAAGTGGAGGGCGCCGGTGAATCCATGAGCTAGAATGGACCCCCCGTCGGGACTGAAACAGCCTCCATAGTACCCCAGGCTGCTGGAGCCCGCGTCCCCCACGCTTTCCATGCTCATCCAGACTCCTGCAATCCCAGCAACAGCACTGAGGCCCCTCAAGGAAGTGACAAGACCCTGAGACTTCCACTGCTGTGCCATCCCAGGATTCCACTTCCTTAGTCCCTGAGCCATGCCCTGCTGTGCCATCCCCAGAAGCCACTATTAAATAACCCCTGAGCCATGTGCTGCTGTTCCGTCCCAAGATTCCACTTTTTAATAACCCCTGAGCCATGTGCTGCTGTGCCATCCCAAGATTCCACTTTTAATAACCCCTGAGCCATGTGCTGCTGTTCCGTCCCAAGATTCCACTTTTTAATAACCCCTGAGCCATGTGCTGCTGTGCCATCCCAAGATTCCACTTTTAATAAGCCCTGAGCCATGCCCTGCTGTTCCATCCCACGAAATCAGTTGCTAAATTCCTGAGGCTCCCACGGCTGTGCCATCCCAAGATTCCGCCTTCATTAACCCCCCAGACTCCTGCTGCTGTTCCAACCAGGAATTCGAGTCCTTAATCCCTGCGACACCCACTGCTGTGCCATCCCAAGATTCCACTTTCGATAGCCCCTGAGACTCGCGTTGCTTTTCCAAGCAGGAATTCAAATCCTTAAGGCCTGGGACTCCCACTGCTGGTCCATCCCAAGATTCAACTTTCCTTTACCACTGAGACTCGCGCTGCTGTTCCACCAAGGAGTTCAAATCCTTAATCCCTGGAACTCCCACTGCTGCTCTATCCCATGCTGTCACTTGCTGAAGCAGCCAGCCCAAACCTAGGGACATCCCCCCACCCCCCCCCCCCCCCGGCGTCCCCCCTTGGGGCGCATGCAAGGTATGTGGAGATAGATGGAGAGGGGACGCCGGGGGGGGTGGGAGGAAGGGAGCGGAGGGAGAGGGAACGGACGAGAGTGGGAAATGTGTGGAGGGGGTAAACACGGAACAATGGGGAGGATCTACTGTATCTGCTTGACTAACCTGAGGCAGGGTCTTTCCTCCATAGCATCATGGTCCGATCCATGGAGGCAGTCAAGAGGGTCAAGCTCCCAGGAATCGCATGGGAGCCATGTGGGACGGGCTGCCATGCTACAGAGTGCACCCAGTCCTCATGGCCCACCAGGAGCGCCTCCATGCTGACCGTGTACCAAGTCCCTCCTGCTTCAAACCGCGGCTTGGGTGCATATCTGCTCCAGTACACGCACACACATTGGCTTCAAAAACAAGCTTCGATCACGTGGGGCCCACATGGCCATGAACTCGTGCCATCTCTCTCCCACCGATCCAGGCGGCTCGATCTGAGCTTGTTTCATCCAGCACTTCCAACAAGCATTTGTTTGAGCCCCAGAGGAGCCAAAGGGGGTCCTGCTACTGTACAGCATGCCTGTTTAGGCAGGATGGCATGCGCAGCCAAGGCATGGGAGCACCCCACAAACCGTCCAGGTGTAACCCACAAAGCCTCTTTCTTGAAACCCACTGTCCGAAGGGCCTCAGCTTCACCTCAAAGGAGCAATAGCAGCGACCAACAGCAGAGCGATAGCCGCTGCCGTCAACAACTAAGAACATCTAGAGAAAAGTCACGGATAAAAAAGTGTGGGTGTTCGTCCCCAGGGTACCAAGAAAGTCACCAGCTTTCCTGTCCCAGGGGTACCGGGCAAGTCACGAGGTTTCCTGTCCCAAGGGTACCCGGCAAGTCACCAGCTTTCCTGTCCCAGCGGTACCGGGCAAGTCACCAGCTTTCCTGTCCCAGGGGTACCAGGAAAGTCAGCAGCTTTCCTGTCCCAGGGGTACCGGGCAAGTCACCAGCTTTCCTGTCCCAGGGTTACCGGGAGAGCCACCAGCTTTCCTGTCCCAGGGGTACCAGAAAAGGCACCACCTTTCCTGTACGCTCCAAGGGGCTGGAACCCACCAAAGTAACAGCTTAACTGTTCCGCGCCAAGAAGCAGCAGCAGCTCTTGAATGAAGAGAGGGCGGCTGAATCAGAGAACATACAGAAAGTTAAGGCCACACAAAAGCTGTGCTGGTTGTCTGGAGGCAAGGGACGAGGAAACACACCGGGTAATGTCCACAGAAGCTGCGAAAGAGGCAACTGCAGGCGCCAGAGAGTCGCTGTTATCCTCACTAGCAGGAGCAGTGGCTTCCTGACTTCCGCTTGCTCCCCAACTCGGCTCTGCAGGCCTGGCTTGCGTGTCTGGGCTGATGCACCACAGGCGGGCATACTTGTCCTGCGATGCGCTCGCCAGAAAGAAACTCCCGTCTGCAGAGGAAACCCGCATGCAACTGAGTCGGGCCGCGCAGATACATGCTAGCCGCTTCTCCCGCTTCTCACACTGGTATGTTTACTCTGCTTTCGTGTATCTGTCGTACGTTTGTGTATGCAGAAATGAACTTACATGAGGCCGGTCATACTGATTTTGCCAGCCCAAGGCACAAATTGAGGAAACCAAAATGATGGCCACACTCTTCCAGCAGCATGTCCACTCCGTATTTTTCCCCCTTTCTTTCTGTTCTTTCCCAAGTTCATCTCCTCGGCATCCAGCGACGCACTCCCTTCACCCAAGCCTCATCTGTTTACATCTGAGCGTGCCACCTTCAAAGCTGCAAATCAGGAGGTGGAGACGGCAAGCGAACCTTCATGATGCACAGGGGAAAATGACAGCGATCGAATCCAGTCGGTGTGGCCAGTCAGGCGGCAAATGGGCAAAAACTCCCCTCCTGGTGCTCGGGTGAGCAGGCGCACGCTGCTGTCGACCCCTCCAAGTGCCAACAACAGCCTGGCCGGACCTCCACCCCGCCTGATCTTACAGATACTTCTGGGGAATACAAGCAGAACTGAAATTCAGAGACTGATTTCAAGTCGAAGTTTCCCGTGCAACCCCCTCATAGTAAGTCCTGCAAGTCTCAGGATCTGAGGCAACCGTGCCTGTCTCCACAGCTGGTTGAAGCTCTCCACATCTCATACGATCATGGCCTCCATTTGACATTCAGGGCATTATTTCATCTTAAACCCACTTCACCTTTGCCTCTTATTCCCTCACAATGCTCCCCTTGCCCCCCCCCCCGGGGTTCAAAGCCGCCATCTCCGAAAAAGTGTGGCTCGAAAGTGGTTGGTTTAGTTCAGAAATCTTGGGAGGAAATGGCCTACAGCACATTTTCCTGTTACTTTTGCGCTACTTAAACAGAAAACAAGCAGAAAGACTGAATAGAGGGTAGGCATGCGAAGGACAATCGGACACTTACCAGCCATCAGCGGACAAATGTGTGACAGCCACTGAGTTCTGCATTTCGAAGCCCATGGATATGCGCTGTTTTTCATTCAAGTTGAATTTGCTGGATGTCTTGCCAAGGGGGCTATTGCTTTCCCAGATGAGCACATCCTCATCCCCGGATGTACTGATCAACAGCCAACTTCCATCAATTAACTGTGTTGCAGCAAGTCCCGTCATTGGCCCCTTGTGTCCCTACAAAAGTAGGTGTGAATGTGTCAGACTTCCAGGTTGCTTTGCTAGAAGTGGCCAGCTCTCGCTAATGATCCTGCGGTGCATGCCCGTAGTAAAGAGCGCGATGAATGCATCATTTGGCCTTCCATACCTTGATCATTAATAATTGCTCCCATTCCAAATCCTCATTTACAATTTCAATCCTCCATACCACCAAATTGCCCTCCGTGTCGCCAGACACCAGAACGCCTACAGTTCCGAGACCCCAAACAGCCCATCGGTGCGTCAAGTAAATCCCGTGTTTAAACAAATCTCTGTTATATATACGGAACACCCCACTCACCAAGGTATGCATCTTTGAACCAATGGACGGCCGACACAGGAGAGGTGTGCCCTGGTATAGCAGCCAGCAGTCTTGCAGTCTGAAGTACATTCAACGCATTCAATTTTTGTAAGTAAGAGCATTTTTGATTTATTTGTTAAGACTGTGGTATCATCTTAACGTAATTCACGTACCGGTGGATAAAAAAAGGCAAGATTCCGATGGCCGCCGAAAGCCACTAGCCCATTGCCACCCCAGTCAAGAACATTGACAGCCCTGTTGCACCCTAATGATATATAATCTAACTCCATCTTTCTCAAACCGATATGCATGCGAGCCATTCATCAGCAATGTTATTTTGCAGTACCGTCTGTCTGTACAGGGCTGCAAGGCAGTACAAAGATCCGGTAATACGCACGAAGTACAATTTGTAGTTCAAATCCCTTTTCCAGGGTTGGTGGTAAAAGAACCACTCAACAACGCTTCATCAAACGAGAGCGGGAGACAGAGTTTGCAGAAGCTAGCGCGTCCTCATTCGCGACTATCTTCTGGTTCTCTTGACCTACCCCTTTCAAGCAATTTATCTCATCTGTCGGCAAAATGCGTGAGGTACGATCCGTGGAAGTTCGGGATTGCAACATATATCTGGACTGTGGCATTGCGAAGTCTGAACCAAACTCATTATATTGGACTGAAGTTGCAATTTTCGTTGCAGGTTATTAGCATTCACATTGGCCAAGCAGGTAAGGATCTTTTCCATTGCCACTCTAGCGTTTGTTCGTTGGGAAAACTGGAAAGAGCAATGAATCACTCAAGCTTGCTTTGGACATGTGATTAAAGAAGAATTCAATTTGAATTGATCCCTTTGAATATTTAAAAGAATGGGAATGTGACTCGTTGTCCTGACACCACAGGTATCCAGGTCGGCAATGCCTGTTGGGAGCTGTACTGCCTTGAGCATGGTAAGACACTTTCTTGTTCATGAAACGAAGTGGACCATATAATCAAGCCATGTAAGCTCTCTGCTCTTGACAGGCTCGGTCCATCACGGAACTCACCTAACATTGGGTTACATAATTGTTACAGGTATTCAACCAGATGGACAGATGCCGTCCGACAAAACCATTGGAGGAGGTGACGATGGTAAGACCTGCGCTGCTATCATTTGACTGAAATTACATCCGCTTTTCTTGTTGGGCTGTGTTTTGAAATTGAACTTAGTTGATGCCTGGTTTTACAGCATTCAACACCTTCTTCAGTGAGACTGGAGCTGGAAAGCACGTGCCTCGTTGTGTTTTCCTGGATTTGGAGGTAAGAAACACTAAAGTGATTTGCTTGCTGGGCAATTCCACCACTGTCTCGAAGAATTAGCTCTTGGATATGTATGCTCAACCAGATCAGATACAGACAGATAGTGTATTGTATGCGCAGCCCACTGTGATCGATGAAGTCCGCACCGGTGTTTACCGCCAGCTCTTCCACCCAGAACAGCTTATTTCTGGCAAGGAAGATGCTGCAAACAACTTTGCCAGAGGCCACTACACCATTGGCAAGGAGATTGTGGATCTCGCCCTTGATCGTATCCGAAAGCTGGCAGATAACTGCACAGGGTTGCAGGTACTGTTGCTTCTGAAAAACTGCTTCAAGGATCCTTGTTGTCGCTGATGTGCCAGCCTGTAAGCTTTGAAAAGCTCTAAAAGTACCCAACCATGCCTTGTCCATCAACTTAATTGTTTCCTTACCTCATGCAAATTGCAGGGCTTTCTAGTTTTTAATGCTGTGGGCGGAGGCACTGGCTCTGGCCTGGGGTCTCTTCTCCTGGAGAGACTTTCCGTGGACTACGGAAAGAAATCTAAGCTGGGATTCACCGTTTACCCGTCACCACAGGTATGTTTCGATGCAATCTTTGTTGTCCATACTCTGGCTTGCAGGTAACTTAATTTACAATCTGTGTTCTGTAGGTGTCCACAGCTGTGGTGGAGCCTTACAATTCTGTGCTGTCCACACATTCCCTGTTGGAGCACACGGATGTTGCTGTGATGCTTGACAATGAAGCCGTCTATGACATTTGCCGTCGGTCTCTGGACATTGAGCGCCCAACATACACCAACCTGAATAGGTATGCATTTGATGTAGGGAAGCACTGACAATGTACCAGGGAAGTCATGTAAATTGACTGACTTTCTCTGGTTTGGTACAGGCTTATTGCCCAGGTCATTTCCTCTTTGACAGCTTCCCTGCGATTTGACGGAGCTTTGAACGTTGATGTTACTGAGTTCCAGGTGATTGTTATCCTTATCCTTATCCTTACGTGCAATTTGATTACAAGAATGTCCTTTTCCATATTGTTATCGGTATTAACGGATGGCATCATCTGCAGACCAACTTGGTGCCCTATCCTCGTATTCACTTCATGCTTTCATCCTATTCCCCAGTCATCAGTGCTGAGAAGGCTTATCATGAGCAACTCTCTGTTGCCGAGATCACGAATTCAGCATTCGAGCCAGCATCTATGATGGCAAAATGCGACCCTCGCCATGGCAAGTATATGGCTTGCTGTTTGATGTACCGTGGTGACGTTGTTCCAAAGGTATGCCCATAAAGTAACATGTTCCAGCTTTTTTTTGGCTATTGATTAATCATTAAGTGCATGGTTGGCTATCAAAATATCAGACAAGTACATTTGATGTAAGCTTGACACATGAGGGTTGACACCAACAGGACGTCAATGCTGCCGTTGCCACCATCAAGACAAAACGCACAATTCAGTTCGTTGACTGGTGCCCAACTGGCTTCAAGTGTGGAATCAACTACCAGCCCCCCACCGTTGTGCCAGGTGGTGACTTGGCTAAGGTGCAGCGTGCGGTTTGCATGATTTCCAACTCAACTGCAATTGCTGAGGTGTGCCCCTGGGTGTACCTCCCAAAATGAAATGTTGTGTGCGTGTTTCGCCCATGCATGCACCCCTTCAGCATCCTTATGGTTTGACAGCTAACTATATACAATGCTTTACTACTCTGGCTTTATCTGCAGGTCTTCTCACGCTTGGACCACAAGTTCGACCTCATGTATGCTAAGCGGGCATTCGTCCACTGGTATGTCGGTGAGGGCATGGAGGAGGGCGAGTTCAGTGAGGCAAGGGAGGACCTTGCTGCCCTCGAGAAGGATTATGAGGAGGTTGGAGCTGAGTCAGCTGAGGGTGAAGGAGAAGAAGAGGAAGCTTACTAATTTCACACCGCTTGAAAGTTAGATGATACAAAGGCTTGATTTCGTTCATGTTAGTTAGAACCAAAAGGTCCCTTTATATTGTGCAGGAGACTGACGCGTGGTTTTGTCAATTCTACAATTGACAATCATAATTTTGAAGTCGCTGTAAATTTTGGTGGCAATAAGGTTCCCAAGAACAGAAGCATATTCCAACAAGTTGTAACAGCAGTCCACCAGTAATCCTAGTGCCATATTCCATTCACCCCTTCAAACTGAAGGGGTGAATAAAATATGTCAGTACCATATCGGCTCAAATGGATTTGTGGAACTAATGTTTTATGAGGCTGAAATTTGCATTTCTGACAGGTTTTTAACTGATTTTGGGGGTCCATGCCAGAATTACAAGAGGGTTTTGATTGCTTTTGGGGGAAAATGACCTAGGCGTTTAGATTGCAATAAGTACCTTTTATCAATGTAAAATTCCAATACGATTTATGCTTTGCAAGCGTCTGCGGCGCCGGTGGCGGCAGAAGGCAATTTTCGAGAGGTTTCAACCATTTGGGGGCGTCACTGGCCAATACGGAGGGGTTTGTAATTGTTTTGGGGATCCTGGAAGAGATGTTTCTTAGGTTTTTGAATAGCTCGGAACGATTAAAAAAAATTAATCAATTAGAGCCGATACTAGAAATTTGATAGGTGTGAAGAGTTTGAGCAGGCAACTGGTTTACTAGGTAATGCGCATCACTCTTAAGATATTCTGGAAGGTGAAACAACAGTTACAATGGGTCATGACTTGCATACCTCACACCTCTGATTTGCCTGTGCCAAATCTGCAAGTTCATTGTCGATGCTACAAAGGTGCTGTTATAAACAAGGCAAAGCAGACCCCGAGCTCCGTTCTTAGGTGGTCTGGCTCTTAACATAAAATCATCTAGTTCAAACTTGCCTTCTATACAGAAATATCCAAAACTCTTTCAAGATTCATAACAATCTGTTACTGTTTGGAAAGCTTAAATTTCGGCTAGACATCAAACAAACACACTCGTTTCTCAGGCAGACATTCAGTAACTCTGACAAACTGTTACTTCCAGACCAACAATGGCTATGATGGGACTTATGATAGCGCCCAGGCCTTCCTACTTCGGGGGCATTTGGCATAGACAACAGCTCGTTGCACTCTCAAATCCCCATCCTGCAATCTGTACCGTTCAAACCAATCTGAGCCTGTCAAAATGCCCATTGGAATGCACATTCCAAAATCTCTGTCTCATAATGTCATGCAGTCTCTCAACATGCTGCCTAAGACATGTCCACTCGTGCATTCACCACTTCAAATGCCAAGCATGAGCCGCTGATAAAACTGGCACACCCTGGGTCTCCAACGGCAAAGGCAAGAAGCCACACACAGACACAGGTTTTCTGGTTCGAGCAGTATCTCCTACGCACACGACTAAAGAGCGTTTCCCAAGTCTTCTACCTTCCAAGGACATGATGCTGTACAACAAAACATGCAAGCTACTAAGGGCACGGATCCCAGCGATGGGCTGTACTACTTTTGCTCATTCATTGTCCAGGAATCTGTATTTCTTGGCACACTCCCTGCTTCCGAGTTATGGTCACTACACATTGATGGTGCTCCGCTTGAAGAACAAGTTTCTGGGCTGGCTTCCCCCAAAACATTTACTTCAGGAGTTTGCCAGTCCAGCTTCACTGCACGATGCCAGCGTCCCTTTCCAGGCAGCATAGGAGGCCCATGATCTTGCTGGATGTCATCCTCACTTCTGCTCTCACTATCCGCTGATGGCGAAAGCAGACCTGCTTGCAGTGCTTCCACATCGGGCCCTCCAGCCATGTCCTTCTGCTCTTGCTCCAGCAGGCATAACAACAAAAGCAATGGGGCGAAACTCAGAGCCTTGACGGCTGCTGTGATCAGAAATGTGACTTGAAAGTCGTACATTTCGATCAGAATCCTGCGAGCAACATGAAATGTAAATACTGATGTGTATGGGCGTGCGTGAGCGTGTGGAGAGATGGCCCAATTTGAGGAGGGGCGTCAGGGCAAGGGACAGTCAAAAGAAGTCAGCCTGCATACCAAACACTGTGCTAGGTTGGGACAAGCATTACCCACTGAGAAAAAGACTTGCGCAAATCATGAGCACCAACATGCTGGGCAAGTCCCACAATACCATATGACTAACTTCCAATTTGTAGAAGGACGGACCTGAAAATCGAAGCTTGCAACAAGCCCTTGCAGTCAAACAAAAACACTGTTTTGATGTTGGCAAATTTGGGTTGCCCAACCTCAACTAGCGCCAGACAGATGGGGAGCTCACCCTCCTAGCACTGCTGAGCCAGACCACGAGCATGAGCGAACAGATTCAAGGGCTGACACGCGGGCCCGGTGTTTCTTCGGGACATGGTCCATGAGGACAGAGCGGAGCAAAGGGCGGCCACTGTTTGCTGACGCAGTCCTAATGATATGGGTGCCAACAAGGAGATCCCTCGCCCATGTGACTTCTTGCGGCAAGTATGCCATCAAGACCAAGAGAATGATATCCACAGCCCGAAACACCAATGTTACTTGTACTCGCCCAAAGCTGCACCCAAGGGACACACAGCTTCACTCCACACTTCCTATTGGCTTCCCATGGGACATATGAGTGAGTCAAAACGGATTTGTTCCCCCCCCCCGGGGGGGGGGGAGGCGAGACAAAAAGAAAACAGCGCAACTAGAACAACAACGCACAGATGCATAGTACACCACACAGAACATCCTGGCAACCTCTCTTTTCGCACATCCTTTCCCCCAAGTGGGAGGTAAAGGCATGGCCAGAAAGCGCCCGCATGCCCGCATACACTTCGGGGGGGAGGAAGGGGGGGGGGGGTAAGTGCGGGCGGGAGGGGGAAGGCAGGGGGGAGAGGGGGGGAAGAGGGAGGGAGGGACACACACACCCCCCCCCCAAACACACACACACACACACACACACACACACACACACACACACACACACACACACACACACACACACACACACACACACAGAGTGTGAGGGGGGGGGGGTTGTGAATCTTCAAGTGCGTACATTTTGGCTAGGTACTCTGCTGCTTTTGAGGCAGCACTGACTGCTAGGGGGCCCATGACACCCAGCAGAGATACGGCCACAGGGGCCAGGCTCACGCGCTGCATGAAGAACAGAGGGAAGAACTTTACCGTCATGCCTGCAAAAAACCACGGAACGTGCCTCAGAACACGTAGCATCTTCAAACCAGTCCATAACATAAGGCTCGGGTGGTCGTCAAGTACTGTGGTGATTTGTAAGCCCTAAGCTCATGCAACGGCAATAATCTGAGGAGTGCTAAGAACAGCCCTAAATGCGTACTGCGTCCCAAAATGGGTACTATAACACTCACATGTCCTCTGAAAACACTAGTGGGAGCCACGCGGATCATATTATTTGGCAACTTCATCCCGGCAGGTCTATTACACTACCTCGGCGGACTCTTTCATAGCCAAGTTGTAGCCTCTGTGGGAGGGCAAAGTTGCAGCTTTACCTCAATAGGACTGGATGTGCATTTACATGTCCAAGGGTACTCAACTTCACCCTAGTTGACCTTGTTGAGGCATCCTAATGCCGACCGGGCCTGTAGCGCTATACAGGCAGGTCATAGGTCGGCTGGGCCTGCATCGCTATAAAGGCACGTCCTAAACATATCACTACTCGAAAGCAGGCAGGATACCTCGAGCTCAGGGCTGAGGAGGTTCTGCAACAGTGGAAGAAGACGGAATGAAGATGGGGGCATAAGGGATCAATCCCACTGAAGCACAGGCTAAGATGTACCCTCACAGCAATACAGAGAACACAAGGATACGTTCCCAGGCTTCTTCCCTGAAGCCCGGGCATCCCAGCCCTAGTGGTGGCTGGTCCTGGATGTAATGTTCAGTCCTTCTTTCCCACAGAGCCCCAATCATCACAATGGGAAGTCCATGCCTTAAGCAGAACCCTGAGCATCAAATCAAGCCCTTGCCAGAGCCCTTTATGTGCGATATAAGCCTGTGTGCACTGCGAACCCCAGCCAAATGAAGGGGCACCACATTGCTGCGGCAGTCTCACAGGGTGCAGTAGTGCAAGAGCCTTAAATCAATGCTCCTCTCTCTAGCTCCCATTAACAGCCAATGCTCCCTTGACAGGGACAAGGACAAACACTAAATGGAATGCATGTGGCTGAGAGCCTGGGGCACCACATCTGCTGCAAGTCTGGTCTGTCCGTTGCAGGAGTCAACAAGGCTTGTCTTAAAAACACAATGGATAAGCTTACCTGAAGCCAAAGCCCCGATGAAGTCGGAAAAGACGATCAAGGACGGAATAAGCACGCTGGGTACGCAGTAACTCAAGAGAGTGCCCAGGCAGCCGGGCGGGAGCTCATCGTCTTCTCCGTGTGCGAGGAGGTTGGCTAAGCTAGCCACACTGCGGATCCTGTTCATGCTAGGAGATGGCCTGCAAGTGTGATCCAACATGCACCTCATCAATACCAACCATTGCGACGCAGCGGCGGTTGCATTAGAAACAAACAGCTCGTTTTGCCAGTAAAACACCTATGCATACCCATGAGAGAGCAGTCACGTAAATGATGTGTCCAGCCACAACCCTAAGGCCAAGCCAGATGGCGTTGAGCATGGCTCATGCGACCTGGGCCTGACCTTGTACACCACCTTGAGCACGCGCAACTAATCATATGAGTGCACAAAGAAAGACAGAATCTCATTATCCTCCCCTGTTTCAACATCTTGTGCTTGTTTTGCACATACACAAATTTAATGAGCGGGCTGCACGTCTTCTTGGAACAGTGTTTCTTCTGAGCCATACGGTAGACAAATCAAGCTCACGTACAAGCTCCTGGACAACGCTTCAATGCCACTGTTCCCTGGGCCACCGATCCTTTCGGGACGCGGACCTTGTCGCCTTTAAGGTCTCGGTCCAGCTGGCCAACTTAACCCCTGGGGCCTCTGCTCTAGCTCCCCACCCCCTTCCCAAGAATTGGCACCAGCAGATAAGGAGGAGGAGGCCCCCCACTTAGCTTACTAAATTGATAATATCCAAGCAAGCATGAACCAAGGGCCTCACGTGATGGCTTCACTCCGGCTGCCGAGCGTCTTGTCATCGTCAAAAAAGCACATCACCGCCAATGGCAACACCATCAGGACGAGGCCAAACAGAACTACTGTGCGACAATCCGCAATCTGCAAAGCATCACGAGAAACTTTAAGCGCTTATGCCTTCTCCTTGTCCCCTAAGGTATTCACAAGTAGCAGCAGAACAGGTGTTGCCACACGTTTCACAGAATACCCGCTACCTCAAACCCAAGAAGAGATAAGGCTCCTCCGCATTTGCACACTGGCCTGAAGAGCATGTTTCCACGACGGGAGCTTGCATGCAATTGCTTTCTGTGGGCTAGAGGCAAGCAAGACCAACACGAGGTAACACAGAATTCCCTTACTTCCAAACCCAACGATAGCTTTGACAATCTGATTGAGACGATTGGACGTGACCTTGTAACATGACCAAGGAACGACCAACACGTCATCAAATTTCACAGTCTCAACTCTACGATATGTACAACAGCAGTAATATTTCAGGGAGTGCAATTTTAACAGGGGAACACAGACATTGCATGGTGCATTGTTCAGCAATGAGTGTGGCAGGACCCGAGAGGCAACGGCGGTGCAGAAAGCCAATGACTACAAGAGGCTACCAAGCCCGGCGGCAACCAAACTCGCGACATATCTCCAACTTCATGGAAGTGCATAATGGCACATCTAACAGACAGCAACGCAGCGCTGTGTGGTCAAAAACACTGTGGATTCCCAATCTTAAAACAATTGTTGACCACCCAACCAAGCGTTAGAAGAAAGGCTTGCTTATTATGTTACCAGGGCAAAAGAGCAAGATACATGATGCCCAAGGTGGCACACATGTTCGTAATGCCCCCAAACGCACGCACACACACACACACACACACACACACACACACACACACACACACACACACACACACACACACACACACACACACACACACACACACACACACACAGTCGGTCAATCTAATGATGTGCGTTTGCAGCAGCTTAAATATTTCAGTCGTGCTTACCTGACCACTTCAAGTGACATGCATGAGCAAAATCCCTGCCAAAACAATAATTGAACCCGAAGTTGCAACATGTAGACCACAAACAAACATTGCACAGAAAGGCAAAGCAACAGTTGACACACCTGCCATTTGTTTCCAAGGAAAAGGAACATCACTACACTCAGCAATGGTCCAAAAATTGAAGCAAATTGTGTCCAAATATATCGTTTTGTATAAATTGAGCTGCACCCCTCACCAGCTTCTCAAATGAGATTTGCACCAATATCTCTCAATATCAGACACAATGTAGGACACCAACTTCACCACCAGGAAATCGAAAGACTGCACCAATGTGAAAAACCTGCATGAAAATGCCCTGGTAAACTGCAAAGCTAACAAGAATCTTTCTCACTAAATGGGCACACTTCAAGCAAACTGGCTCCAAGAAACAAGGTATTGTTGACGCTGCCGCGATTTTCCGAGGACGACGACAACACAACAGCCCCTTATAGAAAATGGCAGATTCTTTTCCAGACGGGCACAGAATCCCCATTTGGTATCACTCCAAAGAACTCACACAAACATACCTTTTCCCAGTCGGGACAGAATCGGAAAAAATTGCCTCCGATGGAGGAGTGTAGACACCCTTGTAAATGCCCAACATGGCCATTGCCCCCATGATTGGCCAAATTCCTGCCTTCAGAGCAAGAGCTACTCCCAATGAAATGCCCCCAATAGCTCCAATTACGGCAGAGATGCGTAAAATTGTGTCCCTTCGATAGTAATCTGCAAGCCAACCAGCAGGGATGGAAGCTATCATCTGCGTACATCCCACCAGCCTCAGTTCCAGCATGATACCCTTAATAGCAGATGCCTCAGCACCAGCATATGAGGTAAACCGGACTGCCCCCATAGTCTGCCCAATCTTCTACGAGGGAACTTCTCAACCCCAACCGTTATACACAACCGTAACTTTTGAGGTCGAAGTGAAGGGTCACTGGTATATCATATAACCATTTAAAATCACCTGCATGACGCCGTTGACACCCTGGATATACCCAACTTCGCTGTTGCTCCCCCTGGACAGGTAGACATAAGCGCTCAAAATGTCCCCTGAACGTATGGACTGGCTCCCTGTCTCCAGCAGCGTCCACCATAGCGATAACTGCAGTTAAAGACACAGGAACAAGAATTATTAATCAGGTTCAGAATCAGAATTTGGAGAACTTGCACTTGATAAACAAATTGCTACTGGGCCGTCTGGACATTTGCAAAAAATATAATGAGTTCAATGATTGTTACTTCTCTGAGGTAGAAAGCTACAATCAAGGCGCCTTCGCATCCACCAATGACCACTTGGGTTGATCACACTAGATACGGGAAGATACACTTTGGGACGAACTTTTAACCCGTTATCCAGTCAGCGACCCCGGGTACAACGAAACGGAAAAAATAGCTTTTTCATACTGATCTTTTACTAGCATCCACTGTTTTTAGAAAGAATGTCAGTATTGTACGGAACCTGACTACAACGAGGATGAGGCTGCCCGCCGCCAGAACACAAGACACATTACTTACCTTTACGTTAGGATTACTGGTATGTCTTGGCGTACCGATGGTCTCTTCATTCATAACTTTTGTTTTCAAAAGCTGCTACCAAATCCGACCACAGAGGAACTCCCGGCACTGTAAACAACAATAACACGCAGTTCCACCACTTCCGCACAAGGAAGGAGTTAATACAGTTGAAATGTATTAGAAGGAGCGAGAAGAAGAAGACTGGAGCGTGACTTGTTCAACTCCCGACAGCCGACACATGAATTCGAGGGTTGGCGAACAGCGGATTCCCCGAGGCGCTTGAGCCACAGATTCCCTGCTTTGAAACGGGGGCCGAAACCGACCAAGCGCCATGGACGCGTGAGGCCACACACATGGGTGATCGACTCCGAAGGATGCACAGATAATCCCGGTGGTAGATTCACAAGATTCACCGTTCTCTCAAGATTCACATACACGATTTTAAGATCAGCAGTACTAATTTTGAAATCTTGAATACATGTAAATCTTGTATATATGTAAACCTCAAGGCCTGCTGAATCAGTGCTGATTCTGCTGAGGTCTTTCACCCTCCCTTTTCCAGCTTTAGTGGGAGAGATTTCTCTTTTAAGAGAAAGGGTTTCGGGATGCTTGGCTAATCACGCAAACCATCTGCGTGTGCGTAGTCTAACCGTTCTGCCTTTCAGGCCAGGCAAATCTTGCTGCGGCTGGTCCATTATCATCCACCTTTGTAAACAAAGACCATCACTATATATCAAAATACACGGAGGCGATGGCATGGAGAATTCTCGTACTTGCAATCGTGGCCTTTCTCGTTAGGCCTCGAAGCTGCCTTCACAGTGTGAAACACGAGGCAACTCTTGCGTAAGCCGCCTCTTCCAACAGAGGAGCTCTGGAGGATCCTCGAGGTTCTGGACCTTGACTGCCCGCACACACTGAAATCAGAACACATCAATGCCCACACCATGCATGTGCATCCAAACACATCAATCGTTGTGAAGAGAAAATTGAAACATATCAGCGCGCATCGTCCCTATCCGCAGGCCTAAAAATTTCGGCCCTGTACAGCCGCCTATCGTTCATGGCAAAGCAGTTAGGTGGGACTGTGTCATAGGATGTGCCAGACAGTGGTCCTACACCTTGCAACATTCCACACAAAATTTCATTGAGTTCATCATCCTCACATGTGAGCATATCAGAGGGATCTGCAATTGTATGATCAGCAGGACTTGCGACATAAGCTAAGTTGGAGGTCAAGGCAGGGGTAGCCGTGGTCCCAGACTCCTAGTGCACTTACAGTCACGTCGATTTTGATCCGATCCTAACGGCCGCGGATCAAATCGATTTCGATGAGGTCGATAGAAGAGCTGCGCTGCTAAGCTTATAAGATCTTAAGAGGGATCATGTCGTTGGCATTACCATGATCATGATCTACTTACTGTTCC
The DNA here is from genome assembly GCA_002005505.1 of Botryococcus braunii. Lineage (NCBI taxonomy): Eukaryota > Viridiplantae > Chlorophyta > Trebouxiophyceae > Botryococcus > Botryococcus braunii. The sequence goes on from KV908527.1 coordinate 64,547, forward strand.
TCAACCTTGGCTTCCTGCTTGTATCCCCTTAAGGAGCAAGCTTGCATATCCACTCTCGATGCTGTTATCCCTGCCGGGTTTTATCCTTTCCCACCAAATCCCTTCCAAAGCCCTTTCCTCCCCATGGATGTAGCGCGGCAGGTCAAGCTGGATAGGGTTGTTGTTTCTGTGTGCTCCAGGGCAGTAGATCAACTGATATGGATGATGTCATGACTGACATCATCCATGTGCGGACGCGTATGCATGCATATGCTGTCGACTGACATCATCCATATGCGTACGCGTATGACATGTCTTGCCAACTTGGAGTCGGTGCACAATTGTGTCTTGTAATTGCGTTTTGCAAGTCATGCATGGACTTTGGGTAGCACTAGTGGAAAAGATTTTGTCCCAAAAAGGTCCCAAAAAGGCCCCAAAAGAGGTGTTTTGGGACCCCCATGGGAAAGATTTGGGACCCCTTGGGACTCGTATGGGAGCATTTTGGGAACTAACTTTTTGGGACTTTCCCATTGAGTGGCATTTATGGGAGTTTTACGGGAAGCTTTTGGGACCCTTTTGGGAGCACTTTTGGGAGAGTTATGGGAGAATTTCGCAAAATTTTGGGATGTCCCAAAAAAAGGTGCATTTTTGGGAAGGTCCCAAAAGCATTGTTTTGGGACTCGTTTGGGAAGACGTTGGGAACATCCCAAAACACTAAGATTTTGGGAATGGATTGGGCTGTTTTTTGGGAAAGTCCCATAAAGTCAGAATTGGGAGTGGTTTGGGAGGGAGTTGGGAACTTCCCAAAATAAAAAATTTAGGGACTTGGTTGGGCAGTTATTTGGGATAGTCCCAAACGTTCTATTATGGGAAAGGTTTGGGAGGTGATTGGGAACTTCCCAAATTTCCCATATTTTGGGAGTGGGTTGGTCTGCTGTTTGGGATAGTCCCAAAACCAATGACTTGGGACAGGTTTGGGAGGAAGTTGGGAACTCCCATACAACAGAACTTGGGATTCCAATCCCATACACATTCTGTTGCTAGGAGAGGCAGTTATCCACTTATTATCCACAACATTATAATGACTAACAAACAATGAGATGCTTGACTTGGAACATCGTGAGATGGCGCAACATTGGTCCAAGTGCTCAATTACATCTGAAAGCTGCCAAACGCACTGGACTGACACCCTAGTCCAACATGTACGTTGAACTGACGCAAACCTAATAAGCGTTAACAAGACTACTGAATACATATACCAATACTGCAAAAGCACAGTACACAAACACACAAGGGTTTGCTGCACATGCTGCATGCACCTAAGGCTTATATCAAGAAGCGTCTTAATTGCAAAATGCTTGAAGCCAATGTAGTTGCTTGATGACATGTCAGCATGCATGCCCATATGCTTGATCAAAACTGGCAAAAACAAACCATCTACTGGAAGAATAGATGACTTTTTCAAATCGCTTCCCTGGATTGCCTTTGCAGCAAAGGGATGCATCATGAAGACATGCACATGCATGTCTTCTGGTAGTATATATACGTCTGTATTGGCGAGGTCCCCAAGTCAGGTGCAGCACGTGCAAGTGTCATGTAAAGCAAACCGCCTGCAGAGCAATTGCAACCCACGTCAGTGTCAACTTACTGTGCTGTCATCGGAATACACACATCAGTGACCAGACATAATCCTATAGGATGCGCTGCGCATGGGCGTGTGCATCAACATTTACACACATTTAGCCGCTCATGCGCAACGCCTTTACCCGTTGCGAAGTGTATTGCAGGCCCAGCCTATAGGCCTAGCTAGGATGCAACCTAAACCTTACGAGCCTTTTTTGTTCATGCTGAAAGGTTCGGTTCGACCCTTCCGGTACAGTGCCAGCAAAAATGAAGAAAACGAGGGCCGCTATATTAACATGGAGACAATTGGACCTTGCAAGGGCCCCTGGCGCCGGCCGGGTTTCCCCGGGGCTCACCAGCAAAGTAGGAAAACCGCAGCATACACACACGCGTGCGCGCACTCAGTCGAGGCCAGTCCCTAAGTCCAGCCTTTGGGGGTAGGCATAGGGACCAGTTGGTTGCAAACCCTCCCACCACTACAACAGAGGAAACCCTAAGCGCGCGCGCGCACACACACACACACACACACACACACACACACACACACACACACACACACACACACACACACACACGCACGCACGCACACACGCACACACAACTTCTGTGATACAGACTGATGTGAACAATGAAGTAGGCATGATAGAAAGGCATAATGAAAGATGACTTACCTTCCCCTTGCCCTGCTGCGGAGGCTCATTATCAAGGAACCCTTGATGAACCTTGGCCTCGTCCCCGCTTTGCTGGCCTGTGCTGGCTGCGAGGACTTGTTTCAGTGTCCTCATCACCTGCTTCATCCTCATCAGCTACCCTGCAGGACCAAGCCGCTATAAAATGGCATTTCAAAAACGTACATAGCCATATATGACAGACTTCTTAATTCAAGGCACGTCATGATGATGATCATTTCATGTCAGGTCAGCTAGGATATTGGATAGCTGAGCACAAGTGGAGTATAAATCTGAGCACCTGCAGCTAATGCGTAACTCATCCCATCTAATAAGACTCCGCCTCCTCTCCATGGGGGATGGGGGATCCCCCACCCCCCATGTGTCGTCCTTAAATTCCCCTGCCAAAGCCGTGGCAATATTTCGGGAACAACTCATCAGTGGTTCACCAAACATTCCCACGAGTGTGGCAGGGTTCATGACACTTGAGACTCATGTATCTCATGAAAAGGTAAATAATTACATCAATCCAGCCCAGTGGGCATGATGAGATGCAGACGGATAAACCAACCTTACGTGAGGACCTAGTTTTAATGGTCCTATGCTGTAACATTGATAAAATACTGAAAAGTGCACCAGGCCCCAGGCCATGGTACATAACCGGACCAGAATTTACCTAACTGGTAGCAGGCCCAGTTGGGCGACACAGATCTGAGGGAAGTGGTGCACAGACCTTATCAGCGGGAGGCAAGCTATCTTTGACAGACTCAAGGGAGACGAAACTCCAATGCTGCTTGGCGAGCTTATATGTACACATTGCCTTTGCCGTGCTGCTTTCTTATTCTGTTCCTCCCAAGAAAACTGAGCGTCCGAGACGTGCCCCATTTCCTGGCAGCAGAAGGCACGGGGGTGTCAATAAACTTGCAAGGTTTGATGCATATGCTGTGCACGGGCATGACCACCGCAACACTCCACGAAACTTTGCATAGGCAGCTGCAAAGTCAGAGGCAACTGCAGTCAATGCAGCAATGAGGCACACGCAGAGACGCACGCAAGAGCGCATGCACGCACCCACCCACACTCAAACGTGCGCGTGCGCTCACACATACACACGCTCATGCACACACAGATCTGTCTAGACACACACACACACACACACACACACACACACACACACACACACACACACACACAGACACACCCATACACACACACACACACACACACACACACACACACACACACACACATGTGCATGCAGACACACACACAGACACATGTGGCACGGAGACACCACTGCATTCCTGATACTAGCAAGGAGAAAGGTTGGGCAACACAGATCTTAATGAGGGGGGGGGGGGGGGGGAGGGGAGGACCTTCTCGGCGGGAGGGGGCCCTTTGCCTTTGGGGAGACGTTTGGGACTGGTTGCTTTTTTGGCAGGCTTTGTTGCAGTGTTCACCCTCTGGCAAAACAAATTTGGACTGTCCGACACTGCTGCTTACATAGCATGTGTTGACCAGGGCTAAAGTGTTACACAGACGACTCCAGACTTGTACATAATATGTGTTGACCAGGGCCAAAGTGTTACACAGACGCCTTGACCTGCAGGCTCCAGACCTGTAGCTATTTTCCCAGTAAAGGCATACAGTTGAGTCCAAAGAAAGGCACAGAGCTAGTTCCGATGGCACGTAACATTCAAGGGTTAGGTATATGTGAAGTACCTTGGCGTTGGGGGGCGCATTTGGAGGTGGTCCAGGTTGATTTGCTGTCTCTAGTGCCTCTCCTTACGCACTATCTCCAAACTGTCCCATGACAATGGCATTTCTCAAGTGCTGTAACCCATAAATTACCCAGATATGTTCAGAATAGAAAAATATAAGTAACGCATAAACCCCCAGTCATAATAGCCGTACTACGCGATCAAACGTCAAAGTAACGGCATGCATGCTGTCACTTTCACATGAGACCAGGACACAGACACACACACACACACACACACACACACACACACACACACACACACACACACACACACACACACATACACACACACACAGAGGCAGAAAGCACAGCACATATGAGGTACAAGTAACAATCTGGGCCTGCTGCCCCTACCACTCATGCTCTGGTGCAAGTAAACATCCAGGCACACGTGCAATGTGCTGCAGTACGAACGTAAATAAAAAGTTGACAAATTATTACCAATGATATTTATGGTAATGATATTTATGGTAACGCGCTGTACGTATATATGTGCATGTATAAACATCCAACAGGTACAACGCTTTCTCCAATAGTTAACTCTGCTGCAGGCCCAGCTTTTCGCCTGAGCCTTATGAACTTAAGTGGTGCATCTGCGAGTGGGTGAAGTGCAGGCATTGAAAATGACAGAAATGGTATGTGGGGCTGGGGAGAGTTTGACCAGTGCTAGCAGACCGGAAGCATGAAGGAGAAAACATGAATGAACACTCCACATACCAATAGGGGTGGTGCAGAGTTGGGTTTGAGAGTGAGGGGAAAAGAAAAATAAAGTCGTGCAGGTGGCAATATTAAGTTCACAGTCACTCCCTCCCCCCCCTTTTGAAGGGAGCCTTAGGACTTCAAAGCACATCATCTTAGTCCAAGTGAGCACGCTGTTTGTGGAACTACAATACACCCTGCTCACATACTAATTGAAAATTGTTTTGGGTTGACTTACAGTATTTGGGAAGATTTTTCGCCCAACATAACGTTTGCAATAAGTTTGGGAAGGACTTTCTCGTAACAGAGTTGCATTGTGGCGCTAGATGCCACAGGGCCCCAGTTTAGTTGGCCAAACCAAGGTGGTTCTGAAGGTAATCCTGCAGAAGCCCATTCCCAGCTTATAACAATTTCAGACACACAATTCGGGCCTCTGACGAATGGAAAAAAACACACCAGGTTCAAAAAAGTAGCCGTTGGGGCACGCCCCAACGTCGTCACCCATACGGTAAAGGATGGAGTAGAAATCCATCCACATGTATCCAAGCTCTCTATCTTTAGATGCTTTGTTTGTGTCTTGTGGCTCCTCCATTGCAGTGAACGGAACCGCACTGTCTGTTTCTGATTTCGCGGGCAACGTGACAGTACGGCGAGTTGTACGGCAGCTTCTTGCTGGTCCGTTCGGAATTCATTGGAAGTGGAAAGTATGCAGATATGTGGCATTTATTTAATTTTGCCTTTTACAACGACTGTCGTTTGGTGAGAGGGATCGGCGGAGCCGGCTTAATTCATCAAGACGTTGGAGTGTGATCAGTCCTAGTTTGCACGGTTCGCCCATGGTTGTGTGTTCGTTTTGGATGGATGGCTTCGCGGTATTAACTTCGTGGAATATTTAGGAGTTTTGTTGGATTGTGATGCATTCAGTAGGCTTCAAGGTGGGTCTCACTGGGTTTCGGCGGTTTGGTTTGCGTTGCCTGTTTAGCCGGCTACAAGCAACCCATAGGATATCTGCACTTGTTTCTATTGCTGCTGTGTACCCAAAAGTGACCCATCATGTTGTGCCTGCATGTCGAGGGAGCGGAACTCTCCTGGTTGAGGGCCCAACTTGTACAGCGTAGTTTTAAAAACAATCATGATGCCAGAGAGAAAACATACATACAGAGCACGTAGAATGCAATGCTGAATGAAGAATGGCAGCAGAATGGCTCTCTCTCTCTCTCTCTCCTCTCCTCTCTCTCTCCCTCTCCTCTCTCTCTCTCTCTCTCTCTCTCTCTCGTGTGTGTGTGGTGTGTGGTGTGTTGTGGTGGTGTGGTGTGGTGTGTGTGTGTGTGTGTGGTGTCCGGGNAGGGAGAGGAGGAGAGAGGAGAGAGAGGAGAGAGAGAGGAGAGAGGAGAGGAGAGAGGAGAGAGAGAGAGATGAGAGAGGAGAGAGAGGAGAGAGGAGAGAGAGAGAGGAGATTGATTGCTGTTGAAGTAAGCTATGAAGCAAGATATTTTTCTGATTGGTGACTTCAAATGAGACATGCAGCGGCTGAGGTTGCCCTGCTGCTGCTGCGGATTGGCTCACAGGAGAACTTTTCTTGCGGTGTTAACACCGCAAGAAAAGCTCTCACTAAAGAGAGAAGGCAAATCAAAGGGGGGGGGGGAGGGGGCAAGAGAGAGAGAGAGGGGGTGGAGAGGGAGGGAGGGAGCTCCCTCCCTCGAGGGAGGGATGGAGGGAGGGAGGGAGGGATGGAAGGAGGGAGGGAGGGAGGGAGGGAGGGGGAGAGAGAACTGGGAGATCATGGAGTTCTCTCTTTTATACTTGGAGGAATGCAGGGCTACAGCCCGTGTTAAAATATGTGGGTTCAACAAGAAACATGTCCCACTGAACATTGCTGCAATTAAAAAAAGGGTGGGGTTGAAGGCTGCAGAGAGTGGGAAAAATAGGAAGGCAGGGGATGCATAGTATGTCACTGTTGCTCGTGCCTTGCGTTCAAGGGTACTGCATTGCAGTATACCTGTTCTGACAGTAGTGGCACTCGATTGGTTAGGATCTTCAAGGGACGGGATGCTCAAGAGGTCAAGCTAGGATGTTTATCTCCCTTTAACCTGGTGGGAGTCCAGACTGACAGCACTCATGCAAGTGCCAAGGTCCTTGCCCCAGGCAGTTCACTTGGGAGTGGTGCAAGTCTGCACCAATGTAATCATTTAGAACATCCCTGATTTTGAAGCATCGCCAACCCCCCCTGTCTCTCCCCCCCACCCCCCCCCCCTCTCTCTCTCTCCTCCTCTCTCTCTCTCTCTCTCTCTCTCTCTCTCTCTCTCTCTCTCTCTCTCTCTCTCTCTCTCTCTCCTCTCTCTCTCCTCTCTCTCTCTCTCTTCTCCTCTGCTCTCTCTTAGTCTGTCTCTGCGTGCTTGCGTGGAGGGCCCGTACGCCCGCTCCAGACTGGTTTACTGTCCATGTTGGGGTTTGCAGGCCCCACAATCTATCTTACATCACTGCAGACATATAAATCAGATGTTGAGCTGGTACAGAGCTGCAGCAGCATTAATTACTCATAAGAAACTCAAAAATGTATCAAATCAACACTTGGGAACCGTATGGGAGGTATTTGGGCACTATTTGGGAGACATCAGTTTTTGGGATGGTTTTGGGAATCAGTATTTTTGGGGGCAGCTTGGGACACATCCCTTTTTGGGAGGTTCATGGGAACCAATATGGGACGCGATTGGGAAATCAAGGATTTTGGGACCTGCTTGGGGGCCAACTTTGGGATGCTGTTGGGATACTGTATTCTTGGGAGGGTTTTGGGACTCACTTATCTTGGGAGCAGCTTGGGACACATCGTTTTTGGGAGGTTGATGGGAATTAATATGGGACACGTTTGGGATATCATGGATTTTGGGACCTGCTTGGGGGGCATTTTTGGGAACCTGTTGGGATCCTGTATTTTTGGGAGTCTGATGGGAAATTTTTTTGGGAATAGTTTGGGAACGCGGGGTTTTTGGGACCTGCTTGGGATCCGATTTTGGGACATGTTTGGGACATCCGAGATTTTGGGACTTTTTTTGGGAACCCCTGGGACCCTTTTGGGACCTCTTTGGGACAAAATCCTTTCCACTAGTGTAGTCCACTAGATGGTACCACGAGGTGCAGGCCAACGCTGAGGGGAGACTTCGTAATATAACCTTCGTCGTTGTGGGCGCGCGAATGAATATTCACCCCTCCCCCCCCCACCCCC
>KV908527.1:77500-97500 GCA_002005505.1 Botryococcus braunii
GGGACGCGATGTGGCGGTACGGGGCGATAGCGGGTCGGTGCCATGCCAGGAGCAACGGCTGGAGCATGTGGCGGTACGGGATGGAGGTGGAGATGTACATGAAGCAGTACATGCTGTACATCCTGGGCCTGAGAGACGGCAAGGGGGCGGGAGTCTGGCAGGAAGCGGGTCATTGACTCCGGAACCAAGTGGCACCCCGGGATGCCCTGCCACAAGCAATACCTCGCTTGCGCAGGAAGGCGTGAGGCATGCTGGACAAACGGATCGAGGCTGACCACAAAAGTCTTTGAAGGGCGGCTAGTGTGAGTAGAAGAAAGGGGCAGGAACGGCGGAGGGGTTGAGTACCGCACAGGTCGTGAGTCGACAGCAAGAGGATAAGCTGCGCTGGGGGATTCAGCACACTGGGCTGGACTCTGTGTCACCAAGAACTTGGAAGGAACACTGAGAGCGGCATGCGATGTGTGAGTGAGTGAGTGAGTGAGGGAGTGAGTGAGTGAGTGAGTGAGTGAGTGAGTGAGTGAGAGAGAGAGAGAGAGAGAGAGAGAGAGAGAGAGAGAGAGAGAGAGAGAGAGAGAGAGAGAGGGAGGGAGGGAGGGAGGGAGGGAGGGAGGGAGGGAGGGAGGGGAGGGAGGAGGAGGGAGGGAGGGAGGGAGGGAGGGAGGGAGGGGGAGGGAGGGAGAGAGAGAGAGAGAGAGAGTGTGTGTGTGTGTGTGTGTGTGTGTGTGTGTGTGTGTGTGTGTGTGTGTGTGTGTGTGTGTGTGTGTTTTGGGGGGGGGGGGTGGGCAAGCATGTATACGCGTAGGTGTTTTCCTTTGTTTTTTGGTGCGTAGATTTTGTTTGGAGAGTGCTTTTTGCAAACTATATCAGGACTGCCTTGGTGCACAGTGGGGGAGCATGGTCAGACAGTCTTCTGTGGTTGCAGCAGAGCATGAAATCCCGTGTGTGATTTGTGAACTCCAAGTTTTTGTAGACACCAAGCACTAGCACTAGTGTTCTCCCATGAATAGTTGTTTGCGATGCCTTGAAGCTGAAATCAAAAAAGCCCTTCATGTGTACTGATGAATTATGTATGCATACATAGTTCATATGGTGGTGAGTTATGGAAGCTTTGATCCGCTAATGCCTCATTGTTTATTTTTAATGCCTCTCGGATAGGCTCCACTCTTTACATTAAATGCGTCGGTTCACGCACCCGTGGAATCGGCTGGCGAGTGGCGACTCGCCAGCGATTTTGGAATCACTGGACGATAGAAAGTGTGAAGTGTGCATGACGCGGCCCCACACGGAGAAGACATTACGTAAGCACCACTAAGATTCCCCGTGTCCCTGGTACATACACGAAGCTGCTTTGCCACCACCCAGCATAACCGTGCCCTTGAGGAACAGCACAGCATACAAATGCGCATACAATTCACCCCTGTTGGTTTATTGGCGACCCCAATGTCCACAGCATTCCCTGTGGATGTGTAGTGCAATACAATATTCTGGATGTGAAGGGGTACAGGAGTGAGGTTGCTGTTCCTCAACATGTGAATGAATACACTATGATAATAGTAAGTGCACTGTTATAGTAGTGAAAACTGTGATTGGGACATGCCTGTATAGATATGCGCATATATGCGGTCCTTACCGTACCTGTGTCTGCAAGTTTGGGTGGGATTTCTGATTGCAGACGTGGCCAGTATCTGAACCAGAATCCCGTGTACGTGTATGCAAGTCATCAGTGTGTTTTTGTGTCATGTCAATACCCTCTGTAGGCATTCATACGAATGTAAGTTCAGACTAGCTGTCTGACTAGCTGTCCTGATTCTGATTCAGAATTTATGGATCAGTGATTCATTACTGATCGGCGATCGCACAGATCACTGATCCGTATACGGGATAGAATATGAGCAATGCAGGAGTACATGAGAGCAGACATCCGGTAAGATTTGTCCAGAAAAGTGCAAGGCATCACATAGACGTACAAGACATCACGTAGAAGTCCTACGCAAAGTGTGATTTTGCCTTGCAAGTTAGTATGCAGGCCTGGGTTCCCGCTCCGGCTCTATTTCCAGCTAGCCAACAAAAGCTGTACTCCCAGTACGCCGTAAGGTTATGCAATGCCCGAAATGCGATTGCAAAACAATCAGATTTCCGGATATCTAGGTGTTGTGTGGCGCAATTAAGCACAAGACAGGAGCTCTTGGGAACTTTTCGGGCCGAGCCTGCAGGTGCGACTGGGTCCGTTCTGCTTTGCTGCAAGGCGAAAAGTTCCATGCTGACAAGTCCTCACAGGCCAAGAAGCCGACTCCCAGTTGAGTACCGAAGCTACTGCAATAACGCCGGAGGAATCCGAAGAGGTGTTTCTGGTCAACACCGGGCCTACAGCAGAATTGGTTATCAGTCTGCTGCTAGCGCCGACCCTCATTTACCTGGTGAGCTTGTTGCTGTCACGCCTAGAGTCTTTCATTTCACTCTCGTTAAAATGGGGAAATCATAAGTGCGCTTAGAACTGTGTTAGCTAGTCGATGTAGCAAGCATGGGAAGGACGGCATGGGTCCAAAAACTCGGACTGTGTTTTGCCATCATTCTCATATTGTCCTCTGAGATATCGTTCTATCTCAAGATTTCAAACTAAGAGCGAAGTGGAGCCAAACTCAAGTCTCATTGCTTCTCCCAGCTCGAACACCACATTCATTACGTGCCATCCCTGCTCTTTGTTATCAATCGAGATGCATGTCCCCATGACCTTTGTAAGTGTTTAATTGTATTTGGAAGAATTTTTCAATGGAGCTTGCCTTCTTTCATGGACTGGGGAAAAATGCCCTGTGGTCTCATCGCGGCTGACTCCCTATGCATGTGCAGCCCCTAACTATTGCGTCCGTGTCAAGACGGCTGTGGATCTCTCAAAAATTCACAAATAAGCGGATCATTGTTATCAACACAAGTCCTTTATTCAGTGCGTCCTCACCTACCATCATTGCACTTGCCTGTAAACTTTCAATTACATTGGCCGGTGATCATCTGGACACTTGGTGCAACATCTCTGTATGCGGCGGGATTGTGTGTTATCCTTGTCAATCAATCCGAAGGGTAAGTCTTGTCAGCATGCATGAGTGGACGAATGAATGCGAAAGGCGCCCTGTTGATTACTGTCAACCAGATTTTGCTTTCTGGATGTGGCTGTCAACCCCGAAATGTTGACAAGATCCATGCAATTTTTTTGAACATCTAAACAGTTCCTACTAGATTCACTGGAGGCTTTGCACCTCTGACAGTGCTTCATCTTATTACAGAGCCTAAGTACGCTGCCAAAGATTTATTTCTCCTGTTCTGGAGAGTTTGTGGATTGGTAATAGAACTAAATGCGTCATGAGCTTGTTTGCAGTTTCGACGTGCGTGTGCATGCATGTGCGCGCGCGGTGTGTGTGTGTGTGTGTGTGTGTGTGTGTGTGTGTGTGTGTGTGTGTGTGTGTGTGTGTGTGTGTGTGTGTGTGTGTGTGTGTGTGTGTGTGAATGTATGTGCGTGTGCGTGTGCGTGCGTGCGTGCGTGTGTGTGTGTGTGTGTGTGTGTGTGTGTGTGTGTGTGTGTGTGTGTGTGTGTGTGTGTGTGTGTGTGTGTGTGTGTGTGTGTGTGTGTGTGTGCACGCGCGCGCGTGTGTGTGTTAGGGAACGGGGATATCTCTGCTTGCCAGGCTCGGTTTCCAATCTTGACAAGCCATGGAGAGCCACTGTCCTGGGCCTGATGTATTTGAAAAGTGATGTGTAGGTAAAGAGATCCAGGTGGCGTACAGCCAAGTGAAGGAAGTCCGCACAGCTCCTCGGGCCTTTGGTCTTTGGGGGGACATGGTGCGGTGAACTCTCATCCCCCTTCCATGTCTATAGAAAGGGGACACTCCACTCACTCATTTCATGTTCACTTGCAAGGGGACACTCCACTCACTCTTTTCATGTTGGCTTGCAAGGGGATACGCCAGTCCTACCCTTGTCAGTTCTCAACCCGAAATTGGAATTTTGCAACTGTCGCTTGTCGTCGAGTGTGTTGTAATCTGCAAGCATGCCCCTGTGCATGCGGTTGACTTGCAATCTACTGCAACCCTAGCACTGCCTTGGTGGGCCCCAGTTTTGGATCGTGACGGTTTACTGAAGACTATTCAAATTCTGTAATGATTGTATAGCAAGGGGCTGTACAAATGCATCTGCAGGTGGTGTTCCTCAAGGATGGATCCAGGCTGGAGATTCCTGGCGTGGAGAAGTACCAAGAGCTGAAGGCTTACATTGAGAAACGTATCAGTTGATGGGCTGGGGCCTGTGGGTCGTTTCCCATCTTTCTTTTCTATCCCGTTTTTCTGTTTTTGCCCCCCCCCCCCCCCCCGAGATTGATGGGACTCGAAGATTTGGTCGTTGCTCTCAAGATTCCGCCCTCGATTTTAACAAACCGTCCCTTTAGCACCCTCCATTCACATTTGGAACCTGCCTCTAGCCATATATTGCCTGACAATTGCAGTAGCTGCTGACAAGTATGCTGGTATGGTGTTATTTTCTCAACTGGCGTTGCAAGAGTTTTTATTGCTTGCCCTGAATTGCTCGCTTTTTACAAATCCTGACGAGCAGAGGTCTCATGGAGACGTCTTTTTGTGTTGTACATATCTGTTGGCTGGGACGTCAGGATAGATGAGAGAAGTTGGGGAGCGTGGACAAAGAGAAACTGAATCCGCGTACCCGCATTTGCAGGATTCCTTGTGTGCGGTTAGGATAGGCTTCACTTTTAATTCTAGAGAGAGACAGAGGTGAGGGAGGGCGAACGGTAAAATTTGGAGTTGAAGTAGCAGGGAAACACACGTGACGTGGACCCATGAAGGTAGGAAAGAGTTGGGGAGGCCCTTGGGTGTGGTGGGTGTGACTTGAAAACTACATATCGAATGTGGTAATTGTAAGCCTTCCCTGTGTTTACAAGAACTCGAGAGCTGAAAAGTGGTCACAACGAATCCCTTCTTGCTACTCAGCTGATCGACGAATCCCATGTACAACGTTAACATTGTACATGTTGTTGTACATGTTACCTGTTGTTAACATGTTCCTTATAAGCACGGGCCTGACCCAGTCACATTGACGTTCGTGCACCTTGGCATTCTCGATGAGAGCTCCCGTTCCTTCTTCCTAGGTTTCCAGCGGATTCAGCGGTTCTTAATCGACTAAATGTCAAGGAAGCCGCCGCAGACATGTTTGGTATCAACATGAGTATTCTAATTAAGTCAAACTTAACTGCACTTACTCATAAACTCAACTAAGCTTTTTGACGGCATGTATAGGTTCATGAACTTCAGAAGGAAGGAAGGAAATATTACATGCAGCTCTTGTTCTAGACCCAGCCATCGTGGCTGAAGGGACCGTTCCCTTGCTTGAGCTGGCAGGCTGCAAACGTTAAAACAAATTTCTATGTTCAATCACATATCCTTAGACATCTACCTTATTTATCACATTTCTAGTCATTCAACAACTCCACTTGACCTATTACTTGTTCGTTAAGCCACGTTATACCTTGTTGCTCTGCTCGAGACTCACCGGGTCTTTTCACGTTTTGTGCACAAATGCACTGTACAAGACTGCGTGGAGGCCATGTTTATTTACCGTTCCCAAAATCTTTGTACGGCACAGCCAGCACATTAGCTACCATACCTATTAGGGGTTTGGTACAGCCTGGTACTGTACTGCATCGTTCTGGCGCCAAGCCAATTTATATAAATTATATATAACCTTAAAATCCGAAGCTTGAGTTGCTCCGCGTGTCTGGCCAGCTACAATGGAAGCACCGTTGTCAAAAGACGTGCAAGAGTGGATCTGAAAGATGCGTCTGTTGCTCTTAAACAAAAAGAATGCAAAGCAGCTGCAGAATGGGAGATGCCATCTTTGCTCAACTGGTTGTCATCACCGCAACCCATGCTGTACCTCTGTGTAACGGTTAAAAAGCTGCACAAAAAGCCGCAGTGAGCTTCTCATCATGCGGTCTTGGCATCATGGCCCATCATTGATGGACCTGCGCTGCTTAAAGAAGAAAGTGTAGTGTGTGAAGTGCATAAGTGTATCCATAATGTAGATGTCCCATGCACGTGCGAGAATGGGCCACGTGGTTCCTCAGAGCAAAGATCGTGTGAGCTTTTCCGGTACAAAATTGGTCACAAACACCGACCAGGTCACGCATGGGCCTACAATGCCAAAGTCGCGTCTTGGATAATTGCTTGACCTTAGCGTCTATTAGGTTCATGTTCCCAGTCCTGCGATGTTTCTGCAGCTCAGTGGACGTTCCATCAGTGTTGAAGCGAACGCTGCCACCGGCAAAGAATCTTCTGGGATCCGTTGACGCACAAAGATGGCTTTCAAGCAATCGTAATAATCCATTAGAATCTTCTGTTGCTTCTGTCTCTTGTTTGAACGATTCGCGTGGTGTCGTGCAGATCAGCGGATCCGATGCAGTACATTTCGTCAACGTGAGTTTCCTGGGTCATGTCCTTTTCAACGGTATTATGTACCGCAAATTCGTTTTCTTTGAGTGACATTGCTGCTTGTGGTGTGGGACAGGGCATCATCACACAAAACCCTGCCTCAGTCCGAGGATCTGATAAGCCTCTGTATGCCGCATTTTTAAATGCCCAGGGGCGCTTTCTTCACGATGCATTTTTCTATGATTGGGACCTGGTAGCTGGGAAGAAATGGGAAGGTAAATCCTGACGTCTCTAGTGGGTTTTGCACAAGCCAGGTGCTTTCGGTGAGTCCAGCAAAGTTGAAGGAAATGTTGTTGAACACTTGGCTACAGATGGAGACGCCTTCCTTGTGGATGTCTGGAGGGAAAGTATACCAAATTTAATCAGGCTGCTAAACAGGTAGGACTCCACAAATTAACCATGTGTCCATTCTTCCCTGCAACTGGGTCTCGTCCACCTCCACCCTTCAGGTGTCCTCCACAGTCACTGGCAAGTACTTGTATGCCCAAGCAACTGCTAGGCAACTCGCAGAACTGAAGCACGTGTGGATATCACAGCCATCGGGTTGACTTGCATGGTGCTAATCACGGAAAAGCCCATTCTTCTTTAGTCATCGGAGCTGTAAGGGGCGACCCGTTGCCCTTGTTGCTCAGCAGCGTTGTCACATAGGCATTCTGGTTTGGACTCAGCATAAGGTTTTCCAATTGTAGTACAAACGGGACATTTTGAACTTGAGGCCGGGGGGGGGGGGGTCGCATCAGACCTGTGGTCGCCAACAAGAAAGAAATAATGGAGAAGTTGTATCCAAGAGTGCCAATCAGACCTGCTAACTTTGTGGCCGAGAACTGTGAAGCTCAGGGTGCCAAAGTGAGCACAAAGGTATCCAGAGCGCCAGGAAAGGTATCCAGTGCCTTATTGCTGTGTCAGCCTTTCTTGCAGTCAAGGTGTACACCTGAAACATAGGTACCCCTTAGTATCCGGGGTACTCCTTGATTGGTTCCGCGCAAGGGTATACAACACATCAATCCTGCAGTCCAAGCCATGCCAGCACAACGCCTTGCATAGCCTTGTAACTTGGGCAGCTTCCCCAGTGTTCTTCCAGGTCGTAGTTAAGCACCAGAAGTGGCGAAACAGATGGCTTATGGGCCTGTTGCAAGATCAGGTCGGTAATGAAAAGAGAATCGGCTCTGTGTGCAGGTACAAGCTGAGGTCAAAAGTCGGTGTTGATGATGTAACAGAGGACTACAGCGTGTGGGTAAGGTGGGGAGACCACCAGCCCACAGAGAATGAACTCTCAGGCATGAAGCCCCAGACCCCTTCCTTTTCAGCCCTGTATGTTCCTGCTGTCCTTGCCCAGCACATTAGATACCCGGATGCCGCTACATTGGTTTTTAAAATAATTTGTGTAGCTCTCTGTGCTGCACCATTTGAAATGCAGCCCCATTTCAGTTTTGGAAGAAGACACTCCTAGCAAAGTGGGGTTTAGGAGTGGGAAACACTCAGAAAGCTGGTGGCTCTGGCTTTGCAGTCCCTGATGTTATCTGATCTGGTTTGATCTGTTCTGCCTTCATACCTGTGGTCCACGAGACCCTCCAAATAGTTAGAACGCTGCCGCTTGGACAATCCCATTTATAAGTTTACGTGGCACTGCCACATTCTCCTGGACAGTCAACCTGCGATTTTGCAGACGATGTCTTCTTTAAGTGTACGCTGTATGCCCGTTTTCGCATGTAAGCAGAAACAATGTACTTACAGGGTGAAGAAGGATGCACGCAGCACATGTGTATGGGCGCCTGGGGTGGGTAGGAGTGAGGCAGCTGTTAAACTGGACGGTGCCTCTGGGTACTATAACACCTGGGGTACCCTTCAGTGGTTGTCACCGCACTGTTAAAACAGGTTTTTGATTGCGGACCGAGCCCAGGCAAGAAACCTGTAGTTGTTCGTCCCAACGAGCGCAGATGACGTCCAGGGAGTGTACCTTGGGGTTGCCAAATTTGCGACTAGAGCACTTGAGAGCTATATAACTCTCCCAGGTGCTGGAGCTGTGCAAACCTTAGTTGGCTAGACATGGGTCATTGATTGTATTGCCGCCCTAGTGGCTGGTCTTGGATGTAACCTTCCTTTCCTTCCCTCGAAACTGTGCAAGGGACACTTCTTCAAGGGCAGTTGTGAAGAGAGACGGGTCATGGTGGCGGCAGGGAAGTGGCCCGAGGACCCCAGAAGTGGAATTTTGGGACGACGCACATTGTTGCACCGCAAGCTGCCGCCCGCCGCGGTTCCTGGAGGGAGCCCTTCGGCACTGCTGAAACACGCAGCCGTGGGAGAGGCTGTTAGCCCAGACATGTACCGCCTGTGGCGTTGGCAGCAGGGCATTGCAGAGGGGGACGTTGAGATTCCCAGCGGTATGTAGGTCAGATCTCCATGCCTGGCTTCCCTTCTTAACCAACAATTAGGACTCATCCAATCCCCACCAGAACGAAGACGTTTTTAAAGGAAAACCTCCTCTTTCAATGCCTCCTCCAGAAGCCTTGCCTCGGAGGGAGTTCCCGCCACCTGCAATGGCAAGTGAGAGAGGTGGGGAGGGTGGGGGAAGCAGTCGTGCTTCAAGGGCTAATATGAAAAACAGAAATGCTGTTCATTGTTTGTGCTTGCTTAATTCCTGAAATGGGTTGGCAGGGCGTCTCCAGACAGTTTGGGAGCCCTTGTGGCCCAAATTTGCAGGGCTGGTTCGTAAATTGGTTTTGCCCCGGATCTGGCTTGCTTGCCTTCTCCACCAAGGCACCTATCACGGCACTATCCAGCGTTTGGAGCACACAATAGCCTGACTGGGTAGGCAGGAATTTTAGAAGCAGATGCCTTGTAAGTTGGAATTCAAGCGGCCATGAGTTCCAACGCATCCTCAGTCGACATTCTTTAGCTTTTGGGGAAAACGCCCCTTCCCCTGCAATTAAGGGAGAAACGCTCATGCACAAAAGCTGCCTGCGCTCACGCCCATGCCTGCATGCGTGTGCAAGCACGAACGCACACACACACACACACACGCACGCACGCACGCACGCACGCACGCACGCACACACACACACACACACACACACACACACACACACACACACACACACACACACACACACACACACACACACACACACACACACACACACACACACACAGCAATGGGCGGAGGTGCTCGTTTACCAATCGTCTCTTTCATGCGGGTTGACAAGGCCTTTGGCAGACTGAGCACAATCCACGTCCATCCATGCGGGTCCAAGCACTTTGATAGCTAGAGTGTTTCAGCTATAGTAGCAGCTACATCTACAGTAGCAATGCTATTAGAAAATGTTTAGGTGTCAGCCATTAGGCCTAGTTATAGTCACGGCTAGCCAATGTTGTTGGGATGATCAGGTCAAGCTGTGCCCTTCGAGTTCAACTTGGATGGGCTGAATGCGATAGACTTCCACAAGGGCTGCTACGTGGGCCAAGAGCTGGTGGCCAGAACGCACTTCCGGGGCCTTGTACACAAGCGCCTCATGCCTTTCACTGTTGCGGAACCTGGCTCAGGTGTGCCTCTTCTGAGAAGAAACGCGAAATTCATCAAAAACATAACTCCTGTGCAGTGACGTGTATCCAACACGCGTGAAGTCTATCCAACTCCACGTTCCACTGTCATGCTGATTTGAAAGCTCAGCGTGGCTGTGCCTTGTCGTGTCCTGTCCAGGCGCAGTGGTGTCGGCGTCTTCCCTTTGGTGGTCACAGCCCCAGCCCTCCCTTATGCTCTCGTGCCCTCATATACACGCTTCGTGCTCCTCATAAAGACCGGAAGAATACAATGATGTGCGCAGTCTTTGGCGTAAATTTTGGCATATGAATATGCCGTAATGTCGAGCTTATACATGTGCTCTTCTCAGGCAGGTGCAGCAGGATTTTTAGGCAAAAGGTGTGGCATGTGCATATGCTTCTTCAGCATGTGCTTCAGAATGATTCGGCATAAGGCTGCTCAAGCCTGTCACAACATTGGGCAGTTGTAGCCCTATAATTTCGTTTATTGTTTTAGGCCTAAAAAAAAATCAAAGAGGCTACCTGATCATCTCTTGATGCGTAATCATCTCTAAATGTGATATCGTGGTAGAACACTGCTTCCATTTAGAGGGGGTAATCCCACTCTGTTGGTGGGACCATCTCTTGACCACGAGCTCAATTCCTTCCAGCCTTCACGTAACACCACCACCCCTCACTCTTGCATTTGTAGCCTCAACCGTCGCCGTGCGCTATTTTGGCCCTAGGGCTATTCCCGCAGGGCTACCCAACTCCGGCACAAGTGCACAATGCCCGTGAATGTGGCGCATTAGCCCTGTGAGTCCCAAATAAGCAGAGTCCATCTTGCCTTCCTCAGGCCATTGATTTACTCTGTGCTGCACCATGGGGAGGTGTGACGTATCCCACACCATGCACCCTAGAGAGCTTGGGGGGGGGGGGGGGAGCTGTTGATGCGGAGACCGTGGTCTTGCTTTGTACTGGGCAGATTGTACAGAGCAGATAATACAAGGCACATTGTACATGACAGACAGTACAGGGCAGGTAGCAATTCCTTTCCCACCTTCCTTTTTCCAGGTTGTGCAGGGCACACTATACAGCGCAGATTTTACAGGGCAAAGGTCCCAGTACCCCTGGGATAGGCACCCACACTTTTTTCCTTACAGGGCAGAGGTCCCCAACATGCCAAAAATATTGGGTTGCAGGTTTGGAGGTGGGGGCGGACGTTGTGGCAGAGGGCTTCCGACGGCCGGTAGGAAGGATCCATGCCTTGGAGGGGAGCTTGGGCCTAGCAACCCTGCGCTTGGAGGCTGTTTCCTCGGCTGCTGCTGAGGAAAAAGGCCTTGCACTTGGCAGTGGCCCTGGCCTGATCAGGCCATGGCGGCCTGCTTGGTGGCCTGCTGAATGGGGCCACGAAACCCAGGAAGCCAGCCCTGATGCATCATAGGATGGCCCGTGCCATGCCTCCCTCGAGGTCGGTCAGGATGTAGGAATGGGAGGTTCATGCAGCACGGCGAAAGTGTGCTGCATTGTTTGTAGCTTCAGACGGTGATCTGCCATGCCTCGCTCGAGCTAACACGTGCAGCGAGTGTAATGCGATGTGCAGCCTGCACTTAACATGTGACGTGCAGGGCAGAATTCATGTACATCAGCCTCGCACATGTTTTTTAAGACCAAGGAAACCGTTTAACAATAAAGGAACCCCATTTGAGGGCTGAAGCACACGGTCAATGTTGAACAATTACAGCGAGAGTCTGTATCATACCATAGTGAAGCTAGCAAGCTAGCTTCTTGAAGGCTAGTGAGCATGTACTCAATTTAAGCCTTCACTCCTGATCCTTTACAGGCCAGAATAGCCTGCACATTGTATCATTAGCTGGAACTCTTTCCATTTACAACTGCCATGAACAACCAGCCATCAATGACAGCCACCTATTCCTGGGCAGTCCTCTTCAACTAAAGACCCGTGGATGGCCTGTCTTGAGCAACATAACTGCACGAAGAAGAGCACCTCTCAACATATATTAGTCAGGCTTCTTGCAGTCCAGATCCAAAGCTCCATGAAGTATAGCAGTATTGCATGCCTTTCAATTCCGGAAGCAGCCTTCTGGGACATTAGCTCTCCCCGATAACAAAGCAATAATGCTGGCAAGCGCAAGGATCCGCCCGCCAGACTTTGCTCAAAGCTTCGAACCTGCAGTTAGTCCCCAGCACAGCAATAACCATGTAAGGGACAAACTGATGACAACAACGTTATCACCTAGTGTCACAGAGAACTCTGTAGTACATGGCCAATTGTCACATTCTTAGGTTAAATCCTTAGCCATCTCACCTGCAGCCTTCAAGTTTTGGCTCATTTCAATTTCGTTTCCGTGAAAAGCACATGCTTATTCACTACAGGATCGTATTTGACGAACTGCAATTTGTTAGGTAAATTTCGAACGTTTTTCTTCTTGACGTAAAAGAATCCCGTTCCTGCCGTGCTAAGAAGTTTGATAAGCATACTAGCGCCCTTCTTCGGTGCCATCTTTGTAACACACCGCTTAATCTCTCTTCATGCATAATACGAAGACTTTCTGGCAAGATTTCATCAAGCCGGCCAACATGGACCCCATGGACACTCTTGATCGACGGGACTCAGGATCACAGGCAACCGAGCATGAAGACCTTCCCCTCGAATTCCCCGTCTTCCAGAGATCCTGGACGCTTGACAGTTCCACAAAACATAGACGGTGCGGAGCATTGGAAGTGTCTACACATCGGATCCTCCGTTGTTGATCCTGGACGGAAATCATCACGTGCACACGTGCGGTCCATGTGACCCTTTGGCCCAGTAAGGGGGCCCTGTCAAAAGCACGTCTGATTTCAAAATGCTGTGCATAAAGCGCCAACATCATGACGAGTCGTTGCTATGGCCTTTAGAGCATGGGAAGTAGAGGCGATCTTAGTCCCCATTGGACATCAGCTGCGTGTGTGAGGAGCTCCGAATTGTTGGAAGGGAAGTAAATTGGTGCCGTGCAATTGATTGTTTTGCTTATTGCATTGATCACTTGCATTGCACTATGATTTATTTCATGGAACTTGACTGTTGGAGCATAGTGTGGTGGAGGATCCGTGTTATGACTTAATTAAGTCATATATATCCAAGCCACGTCTCACTGAGCTGTTAAATTGAGTTGACTTGGGTATTGTATTTCCGTTTATGGGTGGCACAGTCGTGCTTTTACAATGATTGAGCCCTTGTTTTACGTTAAAGCATGAGTTCAGGGTTTGGTCCACGTGGGACCTACGCTTCTGGCAGTACTTGTAATCGGATTAACGTTGTTGAAGATGATAGGTTTGCATATCATGTCCCCATTGACGAGACGAGTGATAGAAACAATTCTTTGTATGAAACTGTGTAGGCCCCGGCTCTGTATAGACAAGGGGCAGCTGTGACACCTCCACTCTCTCGGAGGGCAGCCGCACAACCTCAGCAGAGTGACCACGGTAACTATAGCGATATGGGGCAGTCCTTCAGCAGCGATGGAGGTAGGTACTCTGCCTCACATCCACACAGAGGTACAGCGGTGCCCATGGCTAGGTCTTCCTTAGGCTGGTCACCCTCTCCGTATATACGCACTCCTAGAGCATTTGTTCCAATGGATGTTGCATATGGCCTGCCCAGTAATACCACACGCTCCATGGGTGGGAGTTCCTTATCTTATGGACCACGTCAAGGAACACCCATTACGAGTGGAGTCACGCCCATGAACTTTTCCAAGGGAATACCAAGGACGCCTGACTAGTGTTATTTGTACTAGCCTTGGCATTCATTGTACTTACTAGATTTGGATCAGGCGAAGACATAGTAATACCAGTTTGGCGAATAGGCATAGATGTAATGCCTAGACTAAGAGTAGGTACATTCTCTGCAGCAACTGGTGCACTCGTATCGCGATCGGGGAATACATGATCAAAGGTTTGTGTATGAGACATTTTCCTGGAAAAATTCATGTCCTGACTCAACTCCTAATGGGTGTTCCTAGAGGTGGTCTATAGGATATGGAACTCCTACCCATGGAGCGTGTGGTATTACTGGGTAGGCCATATGCAACATCTCTTGGAACAAATGCTCTAGGAGTGGGTCTAGACTGAGAGGGAGACCAGCCTAAGGAAGACCTAGCCATGGGCACCGCTGTACCTCAGTGTGGATGTGGGGCAGACTATCTTGCTCCATCCGTGCTGAAGGACTGCCCCATATCGCTGTAGTTACCGTGGTCACTCTGTTGAGGGTTGTGGGGCAGCCCTCCTTGAGAGTGGAGGTGTCACATCTGCCCCTGTCCATACAGATCCGGTGCCTGCACAGTTTCAAGCAAAGGATTATTTCTGTCACTCGTCTCGTCAATGGGGACGTGATCTGCAAACCTATCATCTTCAACAAGGTTAATACGATTATAAGTACTGCCAGAAGGGTAGGTCCCACCTGGACCAAACCCTGAACTCATGTTAAAGTTACACGTAAAACAAGGGCTCAAGCAGTGTAAAAGCACGACTTTGCCACCCATAAACGGAAATACAATACTTAACTCAACCCAATCCAACAGCTCTGTGTGACGTGGCTTGGATATATATGACTTAACACGGATCCTCCGCCACACTATGCTCCAACGGCCAAGTTCCACGAAGTAGATCGTAGTGCAATGCAAGTGATCAATGCAATAAGCAAAACAATCAAAATAACAGCACAAATTTAGTTCCCTTCCAACAATTCGGTACTCCTCACACAGGCAGATGGTGTCCGATCGGAACTAAGATCGCCTCTACTGGCGATCCCATACGACGGGATCGCCGGTACCATGTGGTTCAAACAACATGAAATAAACCATTAATTTAACAATCACTTAAAAACTTGCTGACGGAACACCATCGTTAGTAAGGAAGATGCATGCATGCACACCGACACCACGGACTTCAAACAAGCCTTATTGAAGGCACGTAACAACAAGACGTGAGCCGTGGTCATATGGAAAGCCAACGAACTATGTTGCAATGTGTGTGTCTTGTAATTGTAGCCTATAGCTAAGCAAGCTATAACGAAGGTGATTACGTGCATGCGCACCGACACCGGGACTTCAAACAAGCCTTATTGAAGGCACATATCAACAAGATGTGAGCCGTGGTCATATAGAAAGCCAACGAACTGTTGACTTCAAGAGACGGGCCCACCTAAATGCCATGACAAGCTACGTAGCCGTATCCGAGGTAGCCCAGGTACGTCTACCATGTACATGGTGTACAATACACCGGACTTCCTGTTCGAATTTGAAAGTCCGAACATCCTGACTCGGTACCAGAACACTCATGTTTCTAGTCACGATTGTCGGTGCTGGCTACTAAATGGCTAATCAAGGGAAAGGACCGTGAATGAATGAATACGGTCAACCTTTCGGTTATCCCTTGGGTTTGCACACTCATATTTCTATCTCCTGGAGGTGCTAGTTGACTTCCACAAGTGACACAACACAACAGAGGCTTATGAATTGCCAAGATCTAAGTGCTAAGTCAATTCCAGGCCTCAGCATTTTATCATAAGACTAGACAAATGATAAGGTCATCCTGAAGTTCATGAAGAGAACACCAAGATCAGCGTCCAAACAGCTTCTATACAAGTATTCTCGCATGGAATGCCTTAGAATCTGTCTGAGCACCCGCAGACACTCTTGAAGAGTACATAGACACTCTTGAAAAGTACACATAAAGAGCGGATACGTACCTCGCATTGCTTAGTAAGTACAGACCACGTGGCCGATGAGGTCTGCATGGGCCTAGATACTCTGTTCAGTTATCGTTGTTCCCAAACTCACATGACAATTTGTTGTATGATGACACTTAGGGTCTCATCTGCAATTAGACTATCAGAACATGTTGCAACAGTCCGGCATCACAATTGGCCCGTATGGATAGGAAATAGTATGTATTCAGACTTCACAAGATATGGGGCGCTTTGTGTGGGGCACCAGTGTTGAGGTTTTCTTCATGTCTTTGTGAAGGCCCGTGTGCCGCGAATCATGGCATGAAACTCCTGAGCCCCCAGGTCTATGAGTCCTACTGGGTGCCCCCTTTTCGCATTATGTTCCCCTCCCCGCATTTCTAAGAAAAGAGATTAGGCGTGCAGCACCATCGCCATCATGCATGAGCTCATGTGCATGCATTTTCTCGTCAGGAAGAACGGAAACAGAGCAACAGGAGCAAAACCCCATCACATACGTATCCGCTGACCCATATCTCGTAGTGACAGGCTGCCAGCTCTGCGAGCAGCTTGCTGGCAGTCCACCAGCACTCCTGCTTGGAGGAACTGATTGCACAGATACTCCATCACACTCCTTGGATATGATCATGGGACCGAATGTACATTCAAGGTTTTTCTAGATTTCATGTAAACGTGTTAGGTCCAGCATGCTTAGTTCGAGTGTCGAAACCCTGACAGGCTTTTGACGTGCCCCTAGGGCTTGTTCTTTTTCCATCTTGGTGTACTAGGTGCCAAAGTCTCGAATCGGCAGCATTCTTTAAGTCACGTCTTTAAAAACGCTGCAGAAGCTAGACTCTGGCCCCCAGTATACTGTTCAACCCTACTTTCAGATGAACATCAGCGGCTTGTTCCGTCAGCGGCTTTGTTCAAAGTCCTGTAAAACTGTCTAAGCGTTGACCACTTTAAACCCTACATTTAAAGTGTTCTCGTGGTTGACTCACTTGTGTAGAGCCTTTACAGCCAAACGCGGTAGAGATCGCAAAAAATATCGCATGTGTAGTACCTATCACCAGAACACATTCCGCATCATGTCGCAGCTGCAGCCCATGTCTTCGAGATATGTGAGACCTGCAGTTCTTAGGTCAAAAGGTCTGCCGAGTACCACGTGGTGTGCACCTGGCAACCATATTTCTGTTCCAGCGGTATTACCAAAATGTTGATATTTGCGAAGTAAGAGGTGGCGGAATCAACATGAAATGTCAGGGCTTTTATCGCATCAGTCCTATCCTCCAGTACCTTTTATATAGGAATTATCCGTTTACGTTGAGGAATTCAGCTTACTTTCAAACCGTCATCCTAGGCGGCGGTTAAAACTCCCATCACATTTTCGAGTGACTGTAACAAGTCATCCTCAGTAAGATGAGCTGCATAGCTATAGCCATGCCTGTACCATGTATTGTATGGCAGGGACTAACGAGATCTCATGCCTGTGAACCTCCGTTCAGACGAACTTGTCCAAAAGGCCTGTTCCCAGCCAAAGAGCAGGGCTGCATACTCTTTGTACTTAAACTCTTTGCAAAGGAGGACAACCCTCCGAGGTGCCAGCCATGAGGGAACCCTTGCAAGGGACCTTGACTACCAGCAAATGGCACATCTTGATATAAAGACTTTCGACCGACTTTGCAGCTAATATGTGATAAATATCAACTATGGAGAGCAAAACAATCAACAAACTCATAGCATAACCTTCACCTTATGACTGTTGCCAAACACGTTCCCTGTATAGGAATTGTCCTTAGGCTACCCTTCTTTTTGCCAACGTTGTGAACATATCTCTAGAGTTAGCTCGTATACAAACAGGTACCTGCAGCTGACATCTTGATACCAACTTTAGACTTCTTCAAAGTTCTCTAATTAAATGAACAGAGCCAGCACATGTAGTCTCGCGCCTTCAAAAACTTGTATCAAGCTTTAAACATCAATTACACGCATCATGATGACCATAACACATTCCGACCACAAGGGCACACGTGCACGTGCATTCCAAGAGCATGTATTCTCCCCAATGATTTCTAGTGTCATAACGTCAAAAGCTGCATGCGACACAACTTCAGATACGATTATGTCACACGTTCCAGAGTGATTGCACGGCACAGGTGCGCACAACGTCGTACCACAACATCTTCAAGCGTTGGGCTGTACATTGACATGCAAGTGCAAAAAGTATAACAACGGCGAAAACATGTCCTCAGCCACTATAGATATATCTCACTCCAGGTAGCGTCAGGCATTATTGCCAACATTGAAGCCTTAGCCCTTTGTATTGATGACCAGCTCTGCAGACTCTACTTAGACAGTCGCCCTGTGTACACTGTACCCATCATATCATGATCACATCAAAACCTGCAAAGGTTTTGACCATACAAATCGACGAAGAAATTATACTCTGTCAATTTGCCTAATTTGCCAGCACAGGAGGGGCAATGCCACGTAATTGAGAACAAAAATTCCGCTGATCAGCGGAGTTTGTGTTCATGAAAATGAGACAGTCATATGCAAAGCACCTTCCAAGAGCATCCGCCAGCTTTTATTAGGATCCTCCGAAGGGCAGGAAGGGGGAGGAGGAGGAGGAGGCCTCCTAGGACGACAAGGAGAACACATCCACATGGGGCCATGAAAGGTCTTGAAAATTATTCAGCAGTCATGATCAAGAGCAAGACGCCAAACATTGCTCCTGCTGCCGCCGCAGATGTCGTATTCCACGGCAACATTTTGGGCGGTGCGTGCACACGTTAATTTTAAGGACGGAAGGGAAACAAGAAGTACTCCCTCACGAAGGTCCCCTACCAGATCACCCTAATTAGGTACATGTAAGTGTCTAACAACACATGCACTCAAGCTCTGGGTCAAAGATGAAGTCTTACAACTCGCAGCAAAAACTTTTAACATCCTGCCAATGTCACCAATGAGGTGGCAATTTATAGACACAATGGCCCCCCATTTTTCAAAAAGCTCGCCAAGCGCATCCCCTTCCAAGGTAATTTCTTAACTTGGGACTTTAAAATTTCAAAGTTGTAGTTTTACAGTTAAACGTCTGGTAACACATGTGCCAGCCGGATGCACGTGCCCCCTGTCTCAGGTAAGGCCCTTTGAGAAGGGTAAATGCTCACCCCTTGGTGTGACGTACTAGTAAATACGGACCCCTGAAAACGATGTGAAACGAAGGTGTACCTTGCTTCGAAGACAGGGCCTTCACACAACAGAATATACACAACAAAAAGGTCTAACTAGTAACCACGCGCATGGCGCACGCGCACGTAGATTGACTGACAAGCCTGTAATTGAAGAACTGGGGGGAAATTTAAAATAAAGACTTCAAAGAAAAAGGGCAAAAATGTAGGGAAAAGCGCAATACAGAAACAAATAAAAAATACACGGGATAGATCTGTGTCTATGGAAATATATATAGACACACATATGCAAAGGACCCAAGGCAATCGAGGTTTCTTGGAAATGCGTGCAGCACTTGAAATCCACCCACTCTGAGGAGAGGGCAGGGAGACGGGGGAGGGGGTGAAGGTTTGGGATGGGAGGAAAGTTCGATGGGGGACTATGCTTGTGTCCATTCCACCGACAAGGATGCTGTTGCCCCTCGCTGGAAGAATCACCTAAAAGTAGCCCCGCCAAGTCGAGCCAAGTCGAGTCAAACATGCCGATGGACACAACGGCCCCGGGGAATTTAAATCCACGTGCATCTGCACGTGCACATCTCTCACATGGTGCACTCTCTGAGGTACCCATGCATACAGCCTTCCCTTCACAGGCTTTCACATGCCAAATATTGCAACGGCACATAGTGTTCATCCAATGAAAACTGTCTATGCAGGTAAAACGCCCATGCTGACCCCCAATAATAACAACTTTCCAACTTCGGGCGACTTCAAGACTACCAAAATCGGGTGATGGCAGCAGAGCCACAGATCAGGAAAGGTGGAACGCGCCCTGGCCCTCCTGAATTGCATACATAATCCGCATAAGCATGACCTCCTTACTAGAGTACGCAGGCAGCTTGATATAATTTGCACACGTCATCACACTGGGCAGATCCCCATCAGGCCCCCTGTTTAACAGCTGACAGTGACTCATTGCCCCTGATCCTGTTGGGGCGCTTGATGGAGTCCCTCCGAAGGTCTGATTGCTGTCAGTTAGGTAGCTAGGGTGCTTCCTCACGACGGTCAGCCTGCACAATAACAACGAAATCCTTTGTAGCT
>KV908527.1:102500-125000 GCA_002005505.1 Botryococcus braunii
GCAGGCCCATATGCTGGTGTCCCTGGCCTTTACCATTATTAAGTTTCCAGTTTCCAAACCTCGCAACCTTAAAATCACTCGATGTTGAAAAGCAAGCATCTCCCATCTACATCTCTTCGAGATGTGCAGATTGACTGTTGTCAACCCAGTAAAGACCCTAGCACTCCATTATGTAGAGGACACCTTTGTAGTGAGATTAGAAGGCTTGAACCAGTCTCACTTAAGCAGTTCCTACAGCATAGATCAGGGCCCCCATCCCCCCCAAAAAAGTAAAAGCACAGGGGGAGACAGAGAAAACTCGTACTGGACGGTACCCAAGTTACTGCATCTCTGCAGGAACATATTCAGAACTTGGCGAGCCTGACCTTTTGTCGTTGGACCCGACCGACCCGCGCTTCTCGGGGGTTTCTCTCTTGAGCCTGGGCAGGGCCAGCCTCTGCCGCATGAGCCTGCTGGAGGTGGTAAATGGCTCGTGCCGTATCAAAAGCTGTGCAGTAAAAGTAACGCCGGCGCAAATCAAATGGGAAAAGAAACTTGGCGTCACAAACCAGCTGTTGCACCCATTTTGGTAAGGTGCATGCGGCTATTCCAATCACATCCTGCATTGGGGAAGCTATATTCACTTGTTCTCCAGTCCAGGAGCTCCAGGCAGAGCATTCTTGAATGCGACAACCCACACCCAATTCCACAAATGCAGTACATCACAATTGAAAACAAACAACCTGCCCTATATGCAGTAAGGCATTCTGCAGGGGAGATCAGGTCTTGCACAGCAAAGCATCAGGAAGAAGCGAATCGAGCTAGACACTATTACGTTTAATTCTCGAAATGCCTTGGCTGACCTTCAGTTGCTGAGCCAGCTTGGTTGCAATCTTGTTATTGACAAACTCCTCATGTGCAAGTGGAGTACATACAGCAGGCTTTGTGTCCACTACTCCTTCCATTGAATCTTGATAGGTTTTGAGGTGGCCCCCCAACCTGCAGTAGATGGAGCTCGTCAGGATAATCACTCCTTCCCCACCCCCGAGTTCTCTTTACCTTCCTTTAACTTGCACCCAAATGCCTCAGTAGACATATTTTACAGATCACATGCATCTAAACATTCTTGTCTAAAGTAACCCCCCCCCCCCCAAAAAAAAAAAAAAAAAAAAAAAAAAAACTTCAAAAAGGGGAAACTATATGCATTTAAATGGTGTATGAGCCCACCTTAACGGCTCAACATAAAAAGTCCCCACCGAATCCAACAGCCTCATAGATAGGACGTTCTAAAACACATGTACATAACCCTGCTGTCCTGACAAACCAAGGTACATCTGGCTGGCTGTACCACTCTCCCCACAAAGCAACAAACCTCAGTACGGACAACAACAACAACAACATGTTTTGAAAACCTCCATCCCCAAACACAAAAGCTTTGAGTACCTGTTGAAGGCTTCCAAGATTTTGAGAACTACAAGGGCATCCTTCATTGTATCTGGCATGTCCATCCCCGTAGCGAACCCCGGATGAAGGAGATCCGATAATGGGGAGGCATGTAAATCCAGCAAGGTAGCTTTCAAAGGGGCCACGCTGCTGGCTTGCTCATTGCTATCCTTTGCAGCTTCTGGGGCATCATCAGAAGTTGCGGAGGGCGCCCTGCACCAATCAAGACCTGTAAGGAGTCTATAAGGAGTCGTGAGGAGTGCGCAAAACAGCAATCATTTGTGTGCTCAAAAATTCAAGAAACGCCTGCCACCACCCTCCTGTATTGACAGGTTGCCTTTGAAGGGTTCACTTGTCCCTTTCCCATGCTCCACATGCTCTCTCGCGCATTTCCCCTGCGTGCGCACAAAAGCGCAACACACCAGAGAACCTGTCGAGATTGCTACACTGCACATGGAGGACCCAAAAACGGAAAGGACTTCCTGGAGTCCCTACACAACTGACCTCAAGCCCATCCCACCCGTAGTTCTAAGACACATCCCAAGGGCCAGATATGTTTCATAAGGAGTTGAGGGACTGCAACTGGTCAGAACACACGCCCTGAATTGAGGGCCTGCAAAGCAACCTTTGGAGCAAGAACAGACACAACTGTACTGTCAACCAGCATCTTCGCAAAACAACATGACAATTCCTGATCTTACTCGCTCAGGCGACACCCCAAACGCTGAGTCGCTACCAGCCACAAAAATATTGACAAAAAAACCCCGATATGTCGTGTACTGGAACTGGTGGAGCTTTGGACACTGCCAATTGTCTGTGCATTGATAATGAAACCCCCATCCATCATCACACTGGCCACTGGCCATTAAGCTCATCCCAACGTTCATGTCCATCCCATCTGTGAAAGTCATACACGCATGTGGATCGCACAGTGCCAAGAAGGCTTTCCACTGACACAGAAGGCACAAACGCACTGCATCACTTACTGAGACAAAAACATCGGGCTATCAGGCACTTTTCTCTACCCACTTTCTAGGCTGGAAAACGAATAATTAAGGAACAAAGGAAGTTTAGAGAACTTGTCATGCAAAGAAAGAATTAACAATTATAGATATTCAGGGGTCGATAGAAGCCCTTTTTCTCAGGTAACCTATGAGATGGCAAGTCACGCCCGATTCAGTTTAAAACTGGTCCCCACTGGTTCACAAAAAGGGATTTCACCTGCCTAACAAGTCTGATACCCCAGAAAGATAAACCTACCTGCTGTAGGTCAAAGTGTTCACATCGTCCCAGAAGAGCGTTGGCTTTCTGGGTGGGCCCTTGCCATCTCCCTCAAAGGCCAGTGCTGAGAACTCCCCTTCAAGAGGGGGCCGCTCCCGATACGATAAGGCCAGAGCTTGGAGTATGGAATTGCTATGGGCAACAGGCAGATCTTGGAAGAAGAACTGCAACCGAGGGTTCAAGCCGATGGCGGTCCTGCTAGGTCGGGAAGCAGCGCCATCACTGCGTCCTGCCAAAGCTGAGGCAGCTGCACGGGCTGCAACTCGAGCATAGCTGTCCCGGGCTTCTGCAGGCTGGGGCCTGTGGCAAACCCCCAGAAACCATTCGAACAGATTCTGGAAGACCTTTAGAAGTCTAGATGGCAGACTTGATGGTTCCTTGCCTTTCAGCAGGTTAATAAGACCAAGAAACTTCTTTTCTATTTCTGAAATCTTGTGATAAACCTATATGTTATTGCTTGTATAATAAACCTCACGTCCGCAGGCTGAACGACACTGCACCACCAACATGCCTGCTGAAAGACACTGAACCACAAGCTGCCTGCTGAAAGACCATGATCCACCAAGATACCTGCTGGAACTGTATAAATCACAATGATACCTGCAGAAAGACAATGATCCACCAAGATGCTTGCTGTAAGAGTATGAACCACCAAGATGCCTCCTGAAAGACAAGATGCCCACGGGCTCAGTTCCACAGGAAAGGCTGGAGGAGGGGGGGGGGGAATGCTTTGAACCACAGTCCGGCATTGCAGTGGCAAAGCAGGTACTGGCAGGTCTTGGTCGCACTCTATGGTGCCTTCGCAACATACCCTACTGAGTAGACAACATATCCCCTTCTGTGGGATACAACACTGTATGGTGCCTCTCCAACAACAAAAACCGTATTGTGCCTCTACAACATACCCTTCTGGGTCAGCGCGGGCTTGAGAACTGGGTGCTGGTGCCTCTCCAAGGTCCATGTCATGAACAGGGATTGAACCAATGCCCAACTCTGCTGCGTCAACATCATGCTCGTCCTCATCCTCATCATCCATCTCCACCTCATCCTCGTCATCATCATTCTCTAGATCTCCCTGATCATCCTGATCCAGCATCGGCATCCCTCCATAAGTCCAACAGCAACAGGTACAAATCATGGGTCTCGTCATTCCAAGAACCCGGGTGATTCCATGTTGCGAGAGCTCTGTTAGGGCACTCGGCATCTCGTGAAAACCAGTATAGAATCTGCATATTGACATATCTGATAACGTAAGAAACTCCCCTATGACAGACATGACAAGACCGCATCACCCCACTCAGATGCTAGAAACGTTGGATGACGCAAAAGTGCGTCGAGTGGAGCAACTAAGAATGCAAGCTAAAATGGTCATATCCTGCTGTCACATGACATGGGAGCCACATGAGGTCACCTGAGATAACCAGCTTGCATCAATGCAAAACTTGATAATTTGCTCAGTGCATAACTTGATAGTGCCACCCCCGGACGATTTAAAGAAACTCCCCTGTATAGGAAAGGAAGGCAGGGACCAACCTCTCCTAAGCTAGGTGGGGGATCAAGCAGAAGCTCTGCAGTTGCCCGTGCTGCATCCTGCCCAACCCTGCTAGCCAAGGCCTTCTGAGCTAATTCCACCCTCTCCAGAGCTGCCTTCGCCTGTGCTCTGGTCATGCGTCTCTCAGAAGCACGACCTTCTGGGATGGGCTGCACTTTGCTGGTGGCTCGGGTTCCACTGCCTTGAGGCGCCTTTGTCTCTTGGCCCGCAGCATGGCTTGCGCCTCCGAGAGGGTCACCTTCCTTGCTGCCTCCAGCATCGCCAGGGTGTGTGGAAGATGGCTTTGCCTCTCCTTGCCGACCCTTTCCGTGCTGCCCCTCCACCAGTGGTAATTGTAACCAGATCTGCTAAATACAAGACATACTTGACCTTGCCTTGTTATGTCGTGAGCTTAGGGATCAACGCTGCTTAGAGGAAATTATAGCCATATACTTGATGACCTGGCAAGCAAGGAAAAAAAAAAAAAAAAAAAAAAAAAAAAAAAAAACCCTCTCATCTTTATACGGCTGTGGAGCACGGCCCAAATTGGTTAGGTGCGGAGTCTTTTTGAGAAGCCGGAATGAGGACACGCGGAATGAGGACACACACACACACACACACACACACACACACACACACACAAACACACACACACACACACACACACACACACACACACACACACGCGCGCGCGCGCGCGCGCACGCACACACCCACACACACAAACACACCATTCCCATGGACTAGCATCAATGGCATGCCCCTCTGTTTCCTCTGGCGGGGAGTATAAGCGGAGAACGGGCTTACAATTTAGAACCCATATCTGGTGAAAAAGCGTCTCACATCTGCCCAGAACATGACATGCTGACTTACCGGAAGCTCAAAACGCGATTGTGCTGCAGGTGGAGGCGGCTGTGCCTGGGACACAGGCGCGTCAACTCGCCTAAATAGAAACTCGTCAATGGCTGCAAGGGTGGCGAGGGGTTCAATCAGCACCACATTCGTCCCGTAGTCCTTGAGTTCCTTTCCTTGAGCCGCCAATTTGAGACGCAATTTTATTGGTTGAGAAAGTAGAGCGACTCCAAATTGGACACTCCCCCCATCCGCATTTCGTGGCCCTGCCAAAATGCAGTGCAGAAGCAACTTACACTTTGTCAGAAGCAAGGCATATAAAACCTGGGTTCCTGAATAAGCACGAGCCAGTGCAGGAGATTCTGCAAAAATACTGCCAGAGTCCAAACTGGCAGCCTCAAAAATGAGGAAACAAGTCCCAGCTTAGCACTCAACGCAGACATGCACAACTAACTCCTGTATGGATTCTCAAATTGCTACTCTTGAACTGTAGTTACAAGGACAACCCATACATTCAAGACTCTTGACAACAAATGTCCACCCAGCTGCTGTACAGCTCAGTAAGTCGGAAAGTGCACACATGAGTAACTCCGTCTTAGCTTCATTTGAGGCAAGAACACGAATGTGCTTGACACAAAAATCAAGGACACGCGCACTGGCGATATCAAGACTTACCAGAACTCTGGATCTGGATCTGGCGGCCCCCTCCGCTCCTAGAAGCAGTCACAGCGTGACTAGCAATGAGCGCAGTCAAGTCGAAGACACAACAGTTTTCAACAGAAGACAGCGCTTCGTGCAGCCTCCGCACAAGTCCTTGCAGGAAGTTCGCCCCTTGTTGACCAGCAGAAATTTCTTGCGCACCTTCAGCTGCCGCAGAAGCAGCTTTTCCTCACACTCCTCCTCCATCAGGTNACCCCCCCCAAAAAAAAAAAAAAAAAAAAAAAAAACTTCAAAAAGGGGAAACTATATGCATTTAAATGGTGTATGAGCCCACCTTAACGGCTCAACATAAAAAGTCCCCACCGAATCCAACAGCCTCATAGATAGGACGTTCTAAAACACATGTACATAACCCTGCTGTCCTGACAAACCAAGGTACATCTGGCTGGCTGTACCACTCTCCCCACAAAGCAACAAACCTCAGTACGGACAACAACAACAACAACATGTTTTGAAAACCTCCATCCCCAAACACAAAAGCTTTGAGTACCTGTTGAAGGCTTCCAAGATTTTGAGAACTACAAGGGCATCCTTCATTGTATCTGGCATGTCCATCCCCGTAGCGAACCCCGGATGAAGGAGATCCGATAATGGGGAGGCATGTAAATCCAGCAAGGTAGCTTTCAAAGGGGCCACGCTGCTGGCTTGCTCATTGCTATCCTTTGCAGCTTCTGGGGCATCATCAGAAGTTGCGGAGGGCGCCCTGCACCAATCAAGACCTGTAAGGAGTCTATAAGGAGTCGTGAGGAGTGCGCAAAACAGCAATCATTTGTGTGCTCAAAAATTCAAGAAACGCCTGCCACCACCCTCCTGTATTGACAGGTTGCCTTTGAAGGGTTCACTTGTCCCTTTCCCATGCTCCACATGCTCTCTCGCGCATTTCCCCTGCGTGCGCACAAAAGCGCAACACACCAGAGAACCTGTCGAGATTGCTACACTGCACATGGAGGACCCAAAAACGGAAAGGACTTCCTGGAGTCCCTACACAACTGACCTCAAGCCCATCCCACCCGTAGTTCTAAGACACATCCCAAGGGCCAGATATGTTTCATAAGGAGTTGAGGGACTGCAACTGGTCAGAACACACGCCCTGAATTGAGGGCCTGCAAAGCAACCTTTGGAGCAAGAACAGACACAACTGTACTGTCAACCAGCATCTTCGCAAAACAACATGACAATTCCTGATCTTACTCGCTCAGGCGACACCCCAAACGCTGAGTCGCTACCAGCCACAAAAATATTGACAAAAAACCCCGATATGTCGTGTACTGGAACTGGTGGAGCTTTGGACACTGCCAATTGTCTGTGCATTGATAATGAAACCCCCATCCATCATCACACTGGCCACTGGCCATTAAGCTCATCCCAACGTTCATGTCCATCCCATCTGTGAAAGTCATACACGCATGTGGATCGCACAGTGCCAAGAAGGCTTTCCACTGACACAGAAGGCACAAACGCACTGCATCACTTACTGAGACAAAAACATCGGGCTATCAGGCACTTTTCTCTACCCACTTTCTAGGCTGGAAAACGAATAATTAAGGAACAAAGGAAGTTTAGAGAACTTGTCATGCAAAGAAAGAATTAACAATTATAGATATTCAGGGGTCGATAGAAGCCCTTTTT
Source organism: Botryococcus braunii (assembly GCA_002005505.1). Classification (NCBI taxonomy): domain Eukaryota; kingdom Viridiplantae; phylum Chlorophyta; class Trebouxiophyceae; genus Botryococcus; species Botryococcus braunii. The sequence goes on from KV908527.1 coordinate 109,936, forward strand.
CTCAGGTAACCTATGAGATGGCAAGTCACGCCCGATTCAGTTTAAAACTGGTCCCCACTGGTTCACAAAAAGGGATTTCACCTGCCTAACAAGTCTGATACCCCAGAAAGATAAACCTACCTGCTGTAGGTCAAAGTGTTCACATCGTCCCAGAAGAGCGTTGGCTTTCTGGGTGGGCCCTTGCCATCTCCCTCAAAGGCCAGTGCTGAGAACTCCCCTTCAAGAGGGGGCCGCTCCCGATACGATAAGGCCAGAGCTTGGAGTATGGAATTGCTATGGGCAACAGGCAGATCTTGGAAGAAGAACTGCAACCGAGGGTTCAAGCCGATGGCGGTCCTGCTAGGTCGGGAAGCAGCGCCATCACTGCGTCCTGCCAAAGCTGAGGCAGCTGCACGGGCTGCAACTCGAGCATAGCTGTCCCGGGCTTCTGCAGGCTGGGGCCTGTGGCAAACCCCCAGAAACCATTCGAACAGATTCTGGAAGACCTTTAGAAGTCTAGATGGCAGACTTGATGGTTCCTTGCCTTTCAGCAGGTTAATAAGACCAAGAAACTTCTTTTCTATTTCTGAAATCTTGTGATAAACCTATATGTTATTGCTTGTATAATAAACCTCACGTCCGCAGGCTGAACGACACTGCACCACCAACATGCCTGCTGAAAGACACTGAACCACAAGCTGCCTGCTGAAAGACCATGATCCACCAAGATACCTGCTGGAACTGTATAAATCACAATGATACCTGCAGAAAGACAATGATCCACCAAGATGCTTGCTGTAAGAGTATGAACCACCAAGATGCCTCCTGAAAGACAAGATGCCCACGGGCTCAGTTCCACAGGAAAGGCTGGAGGAGGGGGGGGGGGAATGCTTTGAACCACAGTCCGGCATTGCAGTGGCAAAGCAGGTACTGGCAGGTCTTGGTCGCACTCTATGGTGCCTTCGCAACATACCCTACTGAGTAGACAACATATCCCCTTCTGTGGGATACAACACTGTATGGTGCCTCTCCAACAACAAAAACCGTATTGTGCCTCTACAACATACCCTTCTGGGTCAGCGCGGGCTTGAGAACTGGGTGCTGGTGCCTCTCCAAGGTCCATGTCATGAACAGGGATTGAACCAATGCCCAACTCTGCTGCGTCAACATCATGCTCGTCCTCATCCTCATCATCCATCTCCACCTCATCCTCGTCATCATCATTCTCTAGATCTCCCTGATCATCCTGATCCAGCATCGGCATCCCTCCATAAGTCCAACAGCAACAGGTACAAATCATGGGTCTCGTCATTCCAAGAACCCGGGTGATTCCATGTTGCGAGAGCTCTGTTAGGGCACTCGGCATCTCGTGAAAACCAGTATAGAATCTGCATATTGACATATCTGATAACGTAAGAAACTCCCCTATGACAGACATGACAAGACCGCATCACCCCACTCAGATGCTAGAAACGTTGGATGACGCAAAAGTGCGTCGAGTGGAGCAACTAAGAATGCAAGCTAAAATGGTCATATCCTGCTGTCACATGACATGGGAGCCACATGAGGTCACCTGAGATAACCCAGCTTGCATCAATGCAAAACTTGATAATTTGCTCAGTGCATAACTTGATAGTGCCACCCCCGGACGATTTAAAGAAACTCCCCTGTATAGGAAAGGAAGGCAGGGACCAACCTCTCCTAAGCTAGGTGGGGGATCAAGCAGAAGCTCTGCAGTTGCCCGTGCTGCATCCTGCCCAACCCTGCTAGCCAAGGCCTTCTGAGCTAATTCCACCCTCTCCAGAGCTGCCTTCGCCTGTGCTCTGGTCATGCGTCTCTCAGAAGCACGACCTTCTGGGATGGGCTGCACTTTGCTGGTGGCTCGGGTTCCACTGCCTTGAGGCGCCTTTGTCTCTTGGCCCGCAGCATGGCTTGCGCCTCCGAGAGGGTCACCTTCCTTGCTGCCTCCAGCATCGCCAGGGTGTGTGGAAGATGGCTTTGCCTCTCCTTGCCGACCCTTTCCGTGCTGCCCCTCCACCAGTGGTAATTGTAACCAGATCTGCTAAATACAAGACATACTTGACCTTGCCTTGTTATGTCGTGAGCTTAGGGATCAACGCTGCTTAGAGGAAATTATAGCCATATACTTGATGACCTGGCAAGCAAGGAAAAAAAAAAAAAAAAAAAAAAAAAAAAAACCCTCTCATCTTTATACGGCTGTGGAGCACGGCCCAAATTGGTTAGGTGCGGAGTCTTTTTGAGAAGCCGGAATGAGGACACGCGGAATGAGGACACACACACACACACACACACACACACACACACACACACAAACACACACACACACACACACACACACACACACACACACACACGCGCGCGCGCGCGCGCGCACGCACACACCCACACACACAAACACACCATTCCCATGGACTAGCATCAATGGCATGCCCCTCTGTTTCCTCTGGCGGGGAGTATAAGCGGAGAACGGGCTTACAATTTAGAACCCATATCTGGTGAAAAAGCGTCTCACATCTGCCCAGAACATGACATGCTGACTTACCGGAAGCTCAAAACGCGATTGTGCTGCAGGTGGAGGCGGCTGTGCCTGGGACACAGGCGCGTCAACTCGCCTAAATAGAAACTCGTCAATGGCTGCAAGGGTGGCGAGGGGTTCAATCAGCACCACATTCGTCCCGTAGTCCTTGAGTTCCTTTCCTTGAGCCGCCAATTTGAGACGCAATTTTATTGGTTGAGAAAGTAGAGCGACTCCAAATTGGACACTCCCCCCATCCGCATTTCGTGGCCCTGCCAAAATGCAGTGCAGAAGCAACTTACACTTTGTCAGAAGCAAGGCATATAAAACCTGGGTTCCTGAATAAGCACGAGCCAGTGCAGGAGATTCTGCAAAAATACTGCCAGAGTCCAAAACTGGCAGCCTCAAAAATGAGGAAACAAGTCCCAGCTTAGCACTCAACGCAGACATGCACAACTAACTCCTGTATGGATTCTCAAATTGCTACTCTTTGAACTGTAGTTACAAGGGACAACCCATACATTCAAGACTCTTGACAACAAAATGTCCACCCAGCTGCTGTACAGCTCAGTAAGTCGGAAAGTGCACACATGAGTAACTCCGTCTTAGCTTCATTTGAGGCAAGAACACGAATGTGCTTGACACAAAAATCAAGGACACGCGCACTGGCGATATCAAGACTTACCAGAACTCTGGATCTGGATCTGGCGGCCCCCTCCGCTCCTAGAAGCAGTCACAGCGTGACTAGCAATGAGCGCAGTCAAGTCGAAGACACAACAGTTTTCAACAGAAGACAGCGCTTCGTGCAGCCTCCGCACAAGTCCTTGCAGGAAGTTCGCCCCTTGTTGACCAGCAGAAATTTCTTGCAGCACCTTCAGCTGCCGCAGAAGCAGCTTTTCCTCACACTCCTCCTCCATCAGGTCTTCACCTGTGTCTCATAGCATGAACGCATGGAAAAGAGCAGTATGTAGAATTGACTTAAGTCCAAAAGGATGAAACATCGTCCAGGCGCACCAAGCGGAATTGCAAAACATGCTCTGAAGAAATATCCTCAGGTTTGTAAACAGTCGGAACAAGGGCTCATTCAACCTAATCCAAATTACTCTGGCCAAAGTACTCCGGCCCCTTAGCATGCAAGACTGGAAAATGTGAAGAACCTCGTCAACACTGCTGAGGAGGATGAGGAGAAGAAGACTCCTACATTTGCCCAGCCAAATATGATGCTGATTATGCTGGAGACCGTGAAACAGCCCTGATGCAAACTTATACAGAAGGTGGCTCCAATCCAAACCATCCCATATCCCCCAAACAAAGGAAAACCCTGTTATGTTTGCTTTATCTTTTCACACCATGTGGATTTTGCACTGGCACGGGCATTGTCAAACTGGTGGAGGAATGATGAAGCACAAGATGTAACAAGCATTTCAGTAAGATTGGTTGATTGGTTGAATCATACAACACGAGGCATGCAAGGAACCAAAACGTGCTCAAAAGCTTGAGCAAGATGCAGGTGCAAAGGCAACCGTCCTTGAGGGATGTTATGGTTGAATACAAACTGCACCAGCTTCAGATCAGCATATGTCAACGCACATGTGCTTTGCAGCACAAGGAGTTATTATAATGGAAGAAGCCAGCTCAGGGCACCACCAACTCCAACAAGTACCTGTCAAATGTTGTCTTAGGGCAGTAATTGCTGCGCTGCTGATGAGTTCATAATTTGAGACCAGGTTCATGTCTATGATGAGTGCGAAAAGTGCTGAAGTAGCTCCAGGGCAACGGAGGTCCGCACAACAGGCCTGCCAACCAACCAACAAATGCCTCAACGAGAAGCCGGATTTCTGATACACAGCCCCAAGGGTGGGTAGTAAGACACACAGCACACCAGCTCCTGACGATCCCGCACCTCCTGCTGGAGCAAATAGCAGGGAAGTTTAAGAGTCAAGGTGCCAACTCTGAAGCAGCCCTTTCCATACGTCTTCACATGCCAACTCTCACATTTTTACACGCGAAGCACCCTCGTATATGAAACAGGAACGTCATCAAGTTTCTGGTGCTTCAAAACCATTCGCTGTCCCCCACCACTTGTGGGGAAAAAAGGGTTGCAAAATCATTTTAGAACTGATAGTAAGAGTAGATAGGAAGTGAAGTAGCACAGCAACTCGTTGGGGGATTCTTCCTTATCTTGATTAGTCATGAACCACTTAATTCGTTCTGATACGCATCAGCTATACTCCACAGTTATGTCCCTCTTCCCGCCCACCGTTTACAGCAGGTCACTCCTCGTTATGCAACTTGACGCCAATGAAAGCCAGGGTGCAGGCATCAGGCAGCAAAGGAGGTAATTACAACAAAAACTGAGCATAGCAGTAAGCTTAATACCGAGCTTGTGTCTATAAGCTTGGAATCACATTCTTATTTCCCCACAACGATGCATTTGTATTGATTCGCCCGTACATACATCACAGGTTTCAGCCCATTTTTCAGGCTGCTTTTCCCCTTCTAGAATACAGTAAGAGCGCATAAGGCCTCATACAGATAAGAGGATCGGCAAGGCCAACAGCACTATACCTCTAGCTGTTTGACGCCCTCCGATTTGGGAATGCCACCATTTTCTTCATTGAAATACTGGTTTAAGAACTGATGAGCCCGTTTTGCTGCTTTTTCCTTCACGAGGAGAGACACTGGACGTTGCTGCTCTGGAGGAGGCTGAACAGCTTGTGCAGGTGCTTCTGCTGCTTCCTTCTTAGCCTCTTTGTCGCCCTGAACCATTCAGGAACCATCACAACACAGTGCATCGCCCGAAATCCCTTCAAATAAATTCTTGTTGAAAACAATGAGTGTGCCCCGCGCGTGTGCGAGTGTGTGTGGGTCCGGCCGCGCCCCACGACCATCTCGCTGCATATGTGCATGCACACACGCACACACACACACACACACACACACACACACACACACACACACACACACACACACACACACACACACCACACAGACACACAGATAGAGAGGGGGGGAGGGAGGGAGGGAGAGGGAGAGGGAGAGGGAGGGGAGACGGAGAGGGAGAGGGAGGGGGAGAGTGAGAGGGAGAGGGACGGAGAGAGAGGGGGAGGGGAGGGGGGGGGAGAGAGAGAGAGAGAGAGAGAGAGAGAGAGAGAGAGAGAGAGAGAGAGAGAGAGAGAGAGAGAGAGAGAGAGAGAGAGAGAGAGAGAGAGAGAGAGAGAGAGAGAGAGAGAGAGAGAGAGAGACAGAGAGAGAGACAGACAGAGAGAGAGACCCTCCTAGACCCCGCAATGGGCATGCAACCGAGACAAATCAACTGGAAAATGGATTGTCAAGTACTGCTGCTGATCATGGAGACATACCAGGAGACGTAAGGACCGCTTCCGGGCCTTCTCCGGAACGAGTGGAGGTGGCGGGGGAGCTTCTGGCATCTGTTTGGCAAGCTTGGTCATGGCATCCACCACACCTTCCTGCAGAAGCGGATACACGGCAGTGAGCCACGTTATCTCTCATTGAGCCCTGATATGCAGATGAGTGAAAAACCGTCATTTGCAAATTATACACGGATTTATTTGGGGTCAGAGGACCATACATACAATGCAGATGAGTTAGAAACCCTAATCTGCATATTAATCACTGAGTTTAATGGTGTCAGAGGACTATACTATGCAGATAGTCTTAGAAGCCCTCATCTGCATACTCTTCACAGGACTCAATGGTGTCAGGGGATCATACAGACTATGCAGAGATAACTTGAAAACCCCTATACGCATATTACTCACAGGCCATAATGGTGTAAGAGGACCATACACACATGGCATGGGAGTGAAGGAGTTGACAGGGATCAAGGCAGTCTCCCCTTTTACACCAGACATACATTAGACTTTGCTTCGGGGTTGGCTTTAGACAGACAATAAGGCCCCACCTGTGTCCCAACAAGTCAATAAAGGTGACAAAACAACATTGATGGAACCCAGAAAAACCTGCCGATGGCCTCAACCTGGAAACGATGGCCTTCACCCACCAATGCATGACGACCCCCCCCCCCCCCAAAAAAAAAAGGAAGGCATGTGATGAACCCCCATCTACACTTGAAGATTTTCCGCCTTGCAAGACTGACATAAGCTGGTACCTGAGGATCTCCCTCCCTTCTGAAAATGCCTCGCCACACCTTGGCAAAGGAGACTGCTTTTCCACTTTGCAAGACTAACACAAGCTGTAACTTCCAAGACCGCCATCCTCACCTCTGCAAAGGCCTCAGTATGGGCACGCACTTTCAGCAAAGACACCTAATTTCCAGGTTGCGAAGACTAACATAAGCTGGAACTTGATCCCTTCCCTCTGAAAATGCCTCGCAAGGTGGAAAAGTAGCTCATTTTGCCCGTACGTTGGTATACCAAGACAAACATAAGCTGGAACTTGCAGACCGGCCTTCCTCTTCTAAAACAGCACTGGGACGGGGAAGTACCTTGGCAAAAAATACTTGGAATATGTCAGGGAGCTTGTCCATTAGGACTTCAGCCATCGCAACGCCACTTGCCATCATCAAAGGATCAGCATCCTTTAGGAGTGATACAAGAAATGTAGAGACGGGGAGGGTCTTTAGTAAGTTTCGCAGCACGTTTGGGTTTGATAACTTAAAAACCTTCAGTAGGAGCATTGTAGTGTTGCCCTTCACCTGCAAAACATGCCCAGCAGAGTCTAATCAATGATCCCCAATAAGGAAAAAGGAGGGGAGAGAACAGGAAGTTTGGCTGACAAAAATTGCGGTGCTCGCAAAGCGGAAGGGAGAGGACAGAGAGAAAATGGAGAGTGACACAGCTGGAGAAATTCAGGCGGCCGGGGTGGGGGGAAAAGGCGGCGGGACGAGGGAGAGAAGAGAATGGAAGTTGGTTCTCCCCTTGTGTGTGTGCGGACGTGCGTCCGCATGCTCCCCCGCTCACTCCCCCTCCTGTGCTTCTCTCTCCTCCTCCCCCTCTGGCACTGCCTCTCTTCCTCTCCTCCATCCCCCCGACTCTCTCCCTCCCCCCCTCCTCACTCTCTGTGTGTGTGTGTGTGTGTGTGTGTGTGTGTGTGTGTGTGTGTGTGTGGTGTGTGTGTGTGTGTGTGTGTGTGTGTGTACGCGCACCTTGATTTGACTTTCTGTTTTAGAAATGATGACATCGATTAAAAAACAATATACTGAAAGATGCTAACATTACATAATTACGACAAGAATAACTACTGGCTCCACTTCCGACACAGCTGGTGCTCCTACTGCTTGTGACATCAATCCTGCTGCTCCTGCTGCTATTATTGCTACTGCTCCTGGTGCGGGAAGCGCTGCTATGGTGACAATGTACTATGAACAGTGACGAAGTAACATGCACAGTCACGAAGTTTTATGCGTGGTGATGAAGTACTATACCATCAGGACATGGGAGGGAAGACTCTGTTCCATAATTGCTGAAGACTTAAACAAGAATCAGCAAACGCATATTCCTCAACACTTCCTCTGTATGGCAAAACTATCAGCAAGCATGATGCAAGCTCACAAATCGTGTTGACATGAACAACAAGAAATTTGAGATCATCCAGTCACTACGTAGGCCACATTCTCACCCACATTGACCTAGAGCAAATGAATGTTGTTCTGCAACTTACTTCAGTGTTCTGTGAAGCATCAAAGACACGAAAAAGCAGCGGAGTCATATCTGCGCTGAACCTGTTGAAGACACCTTCATGCTGTTTGATGAAGTCAACTCTAGCTGAAGTGTCCCCTGCACCTCCAGGCGTACTTGTTGATACCTCCCTTGCCAGAAGAACTCTCGCTCAGTAAGGTCTATGACCACCTTCACCAGGAACGAAACGTGCATATGAACCAGCCATTGAATTTGGCTAGATGTATCAAGCCCAATTTTAAAGCGTGTTTTTTGTTGCCTTCCTCTCGTGTGACAATTGCTCTTGGCAGCACAGGTATTTTATGTTCGGCTAGAAAGCTAAGTTCCATTCAGTTGCTCCATTAGTCCTTTCCAGTGCTCTAAGAGTGGCTCTCAGCACCCTTTAAATTGTAATTTTCCCGCTGTCACCCACCCACCCCCCAACCCCCGCCCCCAAACACACACACACACACACACACACACACACACACACACACACACACACACACACACACACACGCACACACACGCACACACACACGCACACACACACACACACACACACACACACACACACACACACACACACAGATCCCCCTCCTCCCCACACGCACACGCGCACATGCATCCACACATGGGGGACAGATACTCAGGAAGGAAAGAGGAAATATCACATCCAGGAGCAGCCATTATGGTTGAAGGAATGACGATACAGGTGTCGAAAATCTAGATCCACAACTAAGAAATGGATATCCCTGAAGCATTCATGTAAGCCTTTAAAGCGATAACCACAACCCACAAACAGGGATACAACAATACTGACATCTCTCCTACAAAAAGTACTTATGGGCTGCAAAGGTCCCCATATCTACTGTATACTTGCGCAGTTCACAGCACAGGGTGTAAATCTGCCGTGCCATAAAAGTGATGCCCATGCGGCCATACCTGACGGTTCTGCACCAGCTGGGAGTTGCTCTTGCATAATTTTGGCTGTGTCAGGAAGCGGTGGTAACAACTCAAAAGCAAGACCCATGACATCATGAAGGTGTTCCTGAGTGCGCAACACAGATGCCCCAGATGTCGAGTAGCTTGAAGTTGAAAGGAGAGCGGAGCTGCAGACAGCAAATGCAGTCAGAACGGCGCCAATGTAGAGAGTTTGACGATGTTCAAAACCTTGCCCGGCTAAGAAGCTTTTGTGACATGCAGCAAGAAGACCGAGCATTCAGGGCGAGCAAAACAGCCCTTTCACCAGTGGCGATGCATGACTTTGGGCAGGCAGAAGATCGGTTCTTATTTTTCAGGTGGAAGGTTACCCCATACATGAGAATCCTCTGTGACATGGGAAGGCAACACTTAGGTTCCTACTTTGCCAGGAGGGAGGACCTTGTGGAGGATATCCCCGAAATGAGAACCCTCAGTGACATGGGGAGGCAAGAAATGGGTTCCTACTTTGCCAGGAGGGAGGAAATTGTGGAGGATATCCCAGACATGAGAACCCTCTGTGAAATGGCCGGAGATCCTCTGCATGCAATTCTCAAAAGCTTTATAAGCATATAAAAAGCAGTTGATGACAGCTGACTTGTCAGGGCACCACTTTCTGTTACAGATATGTGCTGTACAATGGTATTTAGCGTCTCATCCCCGAAGACCTCCAAATGGTTGGCATTTTGTGCGTATGCCTGGGCTATGTTTCTCAAGGCCATGCTTGCATTGTCGACCGTCTTGGTGTCCTGCAGCAGCATACAGTTTTTACTCATTGGAGTCAATTTCCCCGAACACTAGGAGTCTCCAACTCACAGCAGAACACCTTATTTGGCAAAGCGCCATTCGGTATTACAGTACCCATCGCAGCGCCATGCTGGAAGCAGGCCCCAAGGCTTGTCCCCAACTTGATAATGCTCCATTTATACTACAGCCAGCGTATATTTTCAAACAACCAAATACCCTTATTGGCGGTAATGATCTTCAATTCTTTTTCCCACCCCACAATTTACAATTCTGGCTAATTTGAAGGCCCATGCCAGAAATAACCAAACATACATCATGTTTTTGATGCAAAGAACCCCAATTCTACAAAGTTTCTATCACTGATGATGAAGCAACAGAGTAAACACACAAAAGGATACCACCCATTTGGTACTGAAAAGTAACCATATCGCCTAATCTTCCTCGCCACCGCTGCTAGGTAGAACCACTACGCAATGCACATTGCTCCATAACGCAGAAGTTCAAGTTACGGTATCCAAGTTCATGTATCATTATGCGCTTTGCAAGAGCCTTCCCAAAACTGACAACTTCTCTCGCCTGCCAAGAGAGAGAGAGAGAGAGAGAGAGAGAGAGAGAGAGAGAGAGAGAGAGAGAGAGAGAGAGAGAGAGAGAGAGAGAGAGAGAGAGAGAGAGAGAGAGAGAGAGAGAGAGAGAGAGAGACAGACAGACAGAGAGAGAGGGGGGGGGCTCGGGTATTATCAGAATACAGCTCAAGGGCTTTCGAAGTGCAAGGATATCTTGCACCTGCAGTAAAAGCTACAGACATACCGGGAAATTCAGCATCTCCGCTAACTTCGGCACAGCTTCTCGGACCGCATCATGGTGCTGGCTTGACAATGACCGGCACATATTGGAAGCTGCGTGCGCAGCTAGCCGTTGGACACTTTCCTCAAGGAAGTCAATGTTCTGTAACACTGCATTTAAGGCTCCGTCTCTCAGCAGATCTGGTCCATGATCCCGAGAAAGTTTGTCCAGCGCCTACACCACCAAGAATGGCTTTACCATAGAGGAACGAGTCAAGACACAAGAAAGTGCGTGGACAAGGAGCATGCCTTCTTCAGAAGGCATGATAGCACCACTTTGAGCACGTCCACTCCGAAACACAAACGTCGGAAAAAAACTTTTCATACACCAAGACTCAACTTGCAACAGTGAACTTCAAAGCCATTACACAACGTGCACCCACAGCACAACAATAAAGCAGTCATTATAATTTTAAAGACATCGCTCACACCGAAAACGTCAAAGCAACTGTACAGCACCAGTGACTCCGCTGCATAGCACATAAAAGTACACACTTGGACTCATTCAGAGCCAAAACATCACGAAAGCTGATCATTGACTGCGGGATGCGATAGGCATCCCTACCCAAGAGTTTTAGTAAGGCCCTGACCTGAAGGCACTGCTCCAAAACATCGATAGAGGCAGGGTTTATCATCAACGCCACAAAGGCTTTGGCGCCCTTGTTCCGCATTATGATGCTGCCTGCCGAGGGCATAATTTCTGCAATATGAGTGATTGCACGAGCCGCAAGCACAGGAATTTCTAAATTCTGGCCATTCCCTAAAAGCCCCACCTGCGTGGCAAGGCCAAGTGTCGCCAGAAAATCAGCATCTGGCAACCCACGAATGCTGTCCTGCCACCTCCCCAAAGGGGGGTGGGGGATGAGGAATGTAGGGGGGAGGATGACGAGGGGGACAGGAGGAGCGACAGAGGGAAGACAGGGGGTCCGTATGGGCACAGAGAGAGGTGGGATATTGGTGGGGGTGTGTGAGAGTTAGGGGGGCGGAAGGGAGGGAAGGGGAGGGGGGAGAGAGAGAGAGAGGGAGAGAGAGAGAGAGGGAGAGAGAGAGAGGGGGAGAGAGAGAGAGAGAGAGAGAGAGAGAGAGAGAGAGAGAGAGAGAGAGAGAGAGAGAGAGAGGGGGGGGGGGGAGATGGAGAGCGAGAGGGGGAGGGGAGGAGAGGGGGCGTAAAGGAGACGAGGGATGGAAAGGAGGGGCTTACTACTCCCATGTACGTGTGTATGTATCCATGTGTGTGTGTGTGTGTGTGTGTGTGTGTGTGTGTGTGTGTGTGTGTGTGTGTGTGTGTGTGTGTGTGTGTAGCAGGGCGCCCGCGCACGTATGTTTGGAGCAGGGCTGGTGGAGGAAGGGACATAAGAAGACTTCACCCTCACAAAACATAGCAAGATTTGACAAAACATAGGAAGCGAAAGTAAACACCAGTGTCGAAAGGGGGTTAACCACATGAGTCTGCAGCCAACCGTTCAACCCAAGGTGGTCCCTGCTGGTGGTACACAGAAGATTTCACATCGAAAACCTATGACAACCATCAGGGACATGAAGCAAAAGAAGCCAATAGAATAGCCATGGATTGAATGTGTGCGCGTGTGTAAGCGATTTAGCGCGCGCGTGCACGCACGCTCGCACAGAGAAGAGCAAGAGAAACGCGGGGGGGGGGGGGAGGAAGGGAGGGAGGGGGAGAGAGGGGGGGGAGAGGGGGAGAGAGAGAGAGAGAGAGAGAGAGAGAGAGAGAGAGAGAGAGAGAGAGAGAGAGAGAGAGAGAGAGAGAGAGAGAGAGAGAGAGAGAGAGAGAGAGAGAGAGAGAGAGACAGACAGACAGACAGACAGACAGACAGACAGACTGATAGAGAGATAGATAGAGAGAAGAGGGGGGGGGGGCACATTTGCGGGGGGGAGGCACATTTGCGGGGGGAAGAGACCCAGATGGGGGACGGAAACCGTGCAATACTGCAATAAAAGGTCACAACTTCCCCAATCCCATGGAAATGGAGATAAATCAGCACATATACACAGTAGAGGCAATAACGAGAAGCGTTGGCACTAAGCATGCTAAGAAAAAACCCCATGGGGTCAAGTTTTAATATTCCCGGCTTTTTACAGCACATTGTGAGGCACTCCAGAGGACTTTTGGCTTCGGCATGAAGAGTTTATTAAAATCAGTAAAAATTCCACAGGGAAATTGAGAGCATAAAATGTGAATTGGAGTTACAGAACTGTCCGTACCAACTGTGGTATTAAAGAATCGATGGGAAATACAGCCATCTGATCCTCAGTCGCTATTGACAAGGCATTTGTCAACTCGCCAAGCAGTCGCGCTTGTTCAGATTCATCGTCTGCTTGCTTGAGTGAAACCACCAGGTTCTGCAATGCAACCAGAGCTTCAGGCCACTACAGATTCCTAAGGCAGGAGACAGATCAATCTGGAGTGGCATTACCTTTAATCGGGTTGTCGTTTCCCCAGTATGGCTGAAAATATCTTCGGCACGCAGACTTCTGAGCAATAAATTTGCCCTGCAGGAATCTCTCAAGAAGCTTTAGAATGTTCTAACCCATATGAGAATTGACATCCAAACTGAGAATTGACATAGAAAATCCATGACCGCTGCCAATGAAGTACATACCGTGCAGAAGCTGACAGGTGGCCCCCCAGAAGGGCTTCGGGAAGACCAAGTCCATCCTGCACAAGGGGATTTTCTTGCAGAGTCAAAACGATGAGCTCAACAGAGATTGCTATATGTGTATGATAACCGTGTGCCTCTCAAGCAAAAACTAACGTTTAGTTTCATTTATATCAAACTTCAGGTATATGGCTGACTGGTTGCTGTACACAATATTACCTAAGAAACAAAATTCCACTTAAAGCAACGGCGTAAGGATGTTGAAAAGAATTATATTTGGAACCGAAACTTTTTCATACAGTACATGACATAATTAGTTCAAACATTTAACCATCAATACCAGACGTACTTGATCGTCCCTGTTAAAGCCTTCTTCAACCCTGTTTCTTCCCCGACCTGTCATAGATCGACCAAGTTCAGGTGCTCGCTGATGTTCTTGGGAATCCCTGTTGCCACACGACCCTGCTTGTTCTGCTGTCTGAGGTGACCCTGGTTGAGTGCGTTGAGCTAACTGCTGATCACGGTTGCCCTCTCGCCCTTCCGCTTGAGTCGGTGTACGTACGTCTGTTCGCCGTTTCTTCTTTTTAAGATCAGCCTGAGTTTCTTTAGTTACAGGCAAATTATTTTCTGCAGGACTTCTTTTCTTTGCACTGCGAGTTTCGATTCCGACACCACCACCTTTATCTTGGATACGCTTCCGCTTCGCCAACCTGGTTTCCATATGGAAAGGAACACCTGAAGCGGCGACATAGGCCGTCTTTTGTGCTTCCGTGTTTCTGGCCCACTTGGAGAGATGATGCTGCTACCCAACAGGTACAGCCTGTACAGAGTGTACAGGCAGCCCTCCAGACGGTTCAAGTGCAGTACCAAATATATACACGCCCTTCGGGATAGTGGCAGCCCCTTCCCTCAGATGCCTGACTGTTGCATCCCTTAAATTTTCCCCAACAGCAAAGTTCTATTCCTCATCGTCTCCTTCACCAATAGCATGCCCAGTGCTGCTCGTTGATTCGTCGGTGTTCCCCCCCCCCCCCCCCAAAAAAAAAAAAAACCACCCCACCGCTTCTTGTGGGGACCCTGCGCGCCTGTGTAGCAGATCAGAGATATGTTTCCCCGCTTCACACATAAAGCCCACTGTTTACGGCACTTGTGGGCTTCCAGCCATGCTGGCTATCATGGGGTCTCTCCCCTTGAGCAGTTAACAAGTATGTCCAAGTGCGCAGCCGCTGATGCGCACTACTCCATCCGTGTATGCTCTGCCCATACGCTCACAATAATTGCGGGTGGTTCCTTTACTCCGGTCTAATGGGCCTCTAGTGGCTGGCAGATGTTATATCTCCCAGTCTGTATTTCTCCCAGTCTTGGCCTGCACTAGTCTTGTGTTTGCCCAAGCGGGAAGAAGGAAAGGAAAAGAAGAGGAACCTGCCATTAAGTAAACAGTAAGGAGCCGGCCCATGAGTAATATTTGAGAAACCATATGTCCTGCAAGTCATGCTATACTGTCAATCCTCTATAGTTTGCCAGTTAGCTAACTGGCAAACTCGCAGCACAAAATTGCAGCACATATGAATCCAATCACTTCAATCTTGATGGCGCATCGTCATCCTCCCCTCACCCTCCCTTTCCGAGCTCCCTCCCTTTGTCCTCCCCCTCCAACCTCCTGCTGCTCCTCCTCATCATTATCACCTATAGTGACGTCGTCGTCATCATCATCATCATCGTC